>JAFEMH010002967.1:5000-298841 GCA_022495995.1 Adenophora triphylla var. japonica | reverse complement strand
AGAAGGCTTTAAGTACATGGACTTGATGTCGAGCAAGCCTCAGCGATCTTCTCTGGGAAGGATATTCGATTCCAGGACCCGGTACTTGGCCTTGACCAGGACCCGAGGGAGGCGTCGTTCATCCAATTGACTGTGATGAAGAGGGGCTCGTTTTGATCGGCCCCGAATTGAGGAGATCAAGGTCCCTGGTGGAAAGTGATTATGTTCCCGTGAGTGGATGGCTTCCCCGATCAATTGCACTACGTCAATGGGAAGTAAAGCATCGATAGGGCACCGGAAGTGCGAGCTGTGGCTTTCTTTCCAGCTTTAGCTTATGGGGATAAGACGAGGTGAGTAGAGACCATAGAGAGATGTTGGCCTCGTGTTTGCTTCAACCGAGTCGAGCACGGGGTCCCTCCTTTTCGAGGTCAGAAGCTTCGGCCTACTGTCCCGGGGGCATAGGGAGCCCGATCTTCTTTTTTGGTGCACAGTGGTCCGCTACCTTCTTATCTCGCATCTTGGGGTTCCCTTGGTAGATCTCGCCCGGATCGGGTCAACAGCCTTGACTTCCTCATCGGTCGCTTCTTGACTAGATTTCTTCAACGTCTTGCTAAGGTCAACGGGAGCCTTTTTGGCCTACGGCCATTGGTTTTGGCTGAGTCTAGCGACTGGGTGAGGGAGCCGAGCTTGAGCCGTACCGGCTCCTTCCCCGGGCTCCCTTATAACTCGCTTCCCAAATTCTGTGCCACAAAGCCCAACTCAGGGTTGTGTTGTTGCCCCTCGGATGGCCCATAGAGCTAGGTATGCGTCCTCCGATTCGTTCCTTATAACTGCACATTGCCCATAGGTTATCATACAACGAGGAATTGCTATTAATCAGTGGCTTGTGCGGTTTTCCGATTTCCATCTCCGATATAGTGCGGCCATCTCCGGTTCCTTTACGTAATACTTCCAGAAGTTGGGAGATGATTATAGCACTGCAGTGTGGGAGGTGCGTCCGGTATCATGCCGATTTCCAAGACTTCTCTCCCCGAGAAGGCCGAAATGCATTCGGGAAAAGTGACCTCCTTTCTCGAAGTAACCACGACAAGAATTGTTACTTTGCTTTGGGGTGGATTTGATCTCGACTCCATGGTTATTTTCTCATTTTGGGAGGATGGGAGTTAGTTTCCCTCTCTCCTAACAGAGATCTTCGACTATCGGCCCAGATCGGGTGTCCGAAAACCCTTTCCCTAAAGCATGGTAGGCGGAGTGTTGAACTCTATGACGTCCACGTGCTCGGCCAGTCAGAAACTTCATGGCCTTCAACCGTGCGTCCCCTCGTTTTCATAGTAATCCCTCTTCCGAAGTTTCCTCATCCCTCTCGAAGTATCCGGACACCGCAGCCACAAGTACACTCTTACGAGTGACACTTCGTGGGGGCCCGTCATCAGTGGTATTTGACTCCGCATTTTCCGAGTGGTCCTTCATCGTCGCTTGGCCGACAACGGAAAAGCCATTAGGTGGTCCTAGCTCCCGATGATATCATCTCTCGGCATGATTGTTCCCAGTTGATTCCGGATACGGGGCCTCGATTGACTTCTTCGCTCTCGTCATCATCATAAATCGTCACTATCCCATTACTATCATCATAATCATCTCTCCCATACTACCTAAGGATTTCGCCGAGTTAGGAACGCCGATCAAACCCAGTTAGGGGAATATGGGTGTGTGTACAACACGCGTAAATTGTCATATGCCCCTCATTCCCGGAAGTGGTAATTGTGATTCGGCCTTCTCCTCCTAAGAAGCTGCGGGGAAAGAGTGTAGAGGGGGTGGCACGTATTTCCGACTCGGGCAGGATATAGAAGGAATCACTCCTCCTCCGATTCTTCGTTCCACCTGTCCTCTGGGATCGTATCTTTGGTTTCTCCCGAGCCAAGCTTGCAGAAGTGTACATTCAGCTCCGCATGCTCTTTCGGCCTGCTTTTCTGATAAGCCCCGATACGTGCGCCCGCCCAGAAGCTTTCTTGCTCGATCCTTCTTGATTGTTCTAACTATCTTCAGTGTAAATGGTTTTCTCATGTTTTGACCAGGAGCATGCCCGCTTCTTCAATATCGGCTTTCACTTCATCCGAGAAATAGCGAGGCCTCATATTCTTGCAAGAAATCTCTCGACATAAGAGACCAAGGTGGGCTGACTTGTTTATCAATCCTCCAAAGGTTGAGGGGGAATCCGAAGTCAGGATCCTCGACAACGTTGGCCATGGGGTATTTGGGGACGCTTCATCGGCATCTTCTGGACATGCGAAGGTTCTCCGCATTCAATCATATTCACTCCGAGTTATAGATTTCTTCGGAAGAGGATTTTTGGCTTTGTATTAGGCTCCTCGGGGCCTTCCAACTTTCCTTGCCTCTATCAAGCCTTGGATTGCCTTTTTAGTGAAGCGGTATGCCGATCGGATGTCCGTGAGGCTTGATGAAAAGCGCAATACTTTGAAGTATCCACCCGGGAGCATTACGGATTCCCCGGGTTGGAAATTCTCCAAAGGCCGCAGCTGAAGCCTTCTTTCAGAGTCCAGCCCCATTAAAGATGTCGTTCGGGAGGCATTCCAAAGTTTTCGAGGTTCATGACGGCGCGTGAGTCCGGGCTCCTCGGGCCTAGTTTTCTCGGGAGCGAAAGAGAGTTGTGTTATTACATTCTGTCCCGCAGTAGTTAATCACCTCTTTGCCTTCTAGCAGGGAGAGCAGCGGCGGTGTTGGAAGGAGGAGCCCGATATCATGCGAGTAAGGTGTGCAACCCGGAATTCGTTGCCGATTGTAAGCCTTTTTTCAAACTTAGCCGCGGAGTTGACCATGCGCCGCAAGTGAAGTCCCGGAGTACGGAAAAGTGGCTCCGAGTGGAGGCTCTCGATGTGGTTTCAGGCATGACTGAAAGATGTCCAGTTGTTCCTCTTCAGAAGGAGGGATGGCCATCTCATTGAGTTTCAGATTCCACCGCTTGTAGAAGTCCCCAACATTCTCGTCGGGATGCTGCACTGTTGTCTGCAGGTCAACTCTATTTGTTTCCCACTCCAGATTAGCTTTATACTTTTCTGTGAAGGCACTAGTGATTAGGTCCCATGTAGCCCTGGCCTCGGGTTTTAAGCGGAAGAACCATTTTAAGGCACTGGATTTCAAAGATAAGCGGAAATAGTCCGCCCAAACAGCTGGCCGATTGGTACACCCTTTTTGGCCTTCATCGCCAAGGTATACGTGTCCAAATGAGTTTTCGGGCATGCGGTACCATCAAAGATGTCCAGTTCGGCATGACAAATTTGTGAGCGGGGAAACGATGGAGTCAGGGTCCGTAGGCGGAAGCGAGATTTCTTAGCGATTAATTCGGCAATCTGCGCTTTCATTTCCTTATGTTGTTCCATAAACCAAGCCAGATGAGGGTCTTGTGGTGGAACCATGGCATTTAAACCAGCGACTGAGCTGGAGAGGAGCCACCACTTGAGAAGGTGGCGGGCGGAGTGGAGGTGAAATTACCGGATCCGGCTCGCGCGGGCCCGTGATCTACGCATTCGTCGCTTCGGGAAATCACCCGGATCCGAGAGGCAGCGCAATCGTGCCCCGGCATCTGGCTTATTCCGTTTTAGCGTGTTGGAGGTGTCTCGCTGTGTTTTTGCTTGTAGAGTCGCCACGCCGTTTTGATTAAGCCCAAAACATTGAAAAAAGGCATCAGTTTAAAAATAAACTGTTTTTGTGTGATGAGATTTTGAGTTCGGAGGTCAGATGACTCCTCGGGAAGAGAATATTAGAATATTAGAGCTCACCCAAGTTGCCTCGTAAAAACGAGTCTTTCGGTACCCCTTATATTCTTTAACTGTTGTGTGTGTGTGTGTGTGCTTTTTAAAAATGCATGTTGTATCGGATGTCTACATTGTACACTATGTATTGAAATGTATTGAAATATTAATGGAAGGAAGC
This sequence comes from Adenophora triphylla var. japonica, assembly GCA_022495995.1. NCBI lineage: Eukaryota > Viridiplantae > Streptophyta > Magnoliopsida > Asterales > Campanulaceae > Adenophora > Adenophora triphylla. The sequence continues at coordinate 294,911 of JAFEMH010002967.1, read as the reverse complement.
CTTACCAATGTTGGTTCGTGTCTGTCTTCCGCAGGGGAATAGTGTTTGAGGATGGAATGATGTTTCGGCATGGACCGGGATTGCCGGGAGGGCCGGTTGTACGCAGGCGAGTTTCGGCGTGAGTTGATGTTGCAGGCTGCGTTCGGGCAGAGGTTCGGCGTGCGTTGGGATCGCAGGGATCACTTGGGCAGAGTTTCGGCGTGTGTTGGGATCGCAGGGATCACTCGGGCAGAGGTTCGGCGTGGTTTAGGATCGCCGGTTTGACTCGGAAAGAGCCGGGATGCCTTGGAAAGACCAGGCAAGGCCTCGGAGTACCACGAGGGGCCTCAGAGTACCTCGAGAGTGCCTTGGGGCAGCGCGGGAGCGTCGCGGGAGCGCTCGAAGAGGCTTCGGAGCACCACGAGGGAGCTCGGAAGGCCTCGGAAGGATCCGAAAGGGGCCGGGATTGCCTCGAGAGGACTTAGAGGGGTGCCAGAAGGCTAGGGGAAGAAGAGAGAAGAGGGAGGTGTGTTTGAAAATGGGAGGGGAGCCCTCTATTTATAGTGCGAGAAAAATGCAAAGAGGTCCGTACGGACCTCTAGGTTATCGAGAATTTTAGTTTTCCTCGATTTGAGGGAATATGTGATAATTGTGAATATTACGGAATGATGGTGTCCCACTGTGCAAAGAGGTCCGTACGGACCATATTGGCATGCGAAAGAGGTCCGTACGGACCAACCATGCATGGGGTAATGATTTCTCGGGATTTGAGGGAATATGGTGGACTTTAAGGAATTCGGTAATTATGGCAACAAAGAGGTCCGTACGGACCTTATTTGCTTTTCTAATTTCTGAAAATTCCCAAAAGGTCCTTTTGTCCCTTTTTATCCAAAAGGCTCCTCCCTTGGTTTGGTTGAGGGTTTTTGAGGGTTTTGAGTGCCGTAGGTCTTTGAGGCTGTGTTTGTGAGTCTGCGGTTGTTTCCTATGTGCTCGAAAAAGGTGATCAGATTGGGGTACTTACAGAAGCCCCTCAACGACGTCACTTACGGAGGAAGTGGGGTCGTTGATAAGATAAGGGTCCTAATCTGGATCGCGTGCTAGGAGAGGAAGTGACCGTGGAGGTTGGGGTGAGGACGTGGCGGTGTCCTATTGTGTGACCGTTTAGGTCAGTTGGCTGGACCCTGTGATAGGATTCCTACGTATTCCTGGCGGGAATCAAGCCTGATCGTAGTTCGGGTGTGGGGTGAGTGTTTGTGGTGCACGAGGATGGAGAGGGTCCTCTGAGTGAAACTTTGTGTATGGACGTGGTGGTATCCTGTGGGTGACCGCATAGGTCGATGGTGAGGACGTTGCGGCGTCCTGGGTGACCGTATAGGTCGATGTCTGGACCCTGTGATAGGATTCCTACGTATCCCTGGCGAGAATCAAGCCTCATCGTAGTTCAGATGTCGTGAAATTGTGAGTGCATGCGGGCGTGATGGTGCCCTGAAGTGTCGTGTGACCGACGAGGCCAACTGTGAGGACGTGGTGGCGTCCTGAGATGGAAATTTTACGATTTTCCGAATCGGGTGGTTTAAAGCCTTTCGGGCTAGTGATAGTGATTTGGGAGGTTTATACGGCCTTCCGGACCGAGTGGTTTAAAGTCTTCCGGGCTGGAGATAGTGATTTGGGAGGTTTATACGGTCTTCCGGACCGAGTGGTTTAAAGCCTTCCGGGCTGGAGATAGTGATGGGGGAGGTTTATACGGTCTTTCGAACCGAGTGGTTTAAAGCCTTCCGGGCTGCCTGTGGTGAGTGGACGGGGTGATGTCCTGAGTTGAAGCTTGTGTGGAGTGGACGTGGTGATGTCCTGAGTTGAAGTTTGTGTGAATGCATCTATACCTAAGTTGAGGCTTAGTTCGGGAGTATGAACCTAAGTTGTGACCTAGTTCAGGAGTATGACCTAAGTTGGGACCTAGTTCCGGAGTATGACCTAAGTTGGGACCTAGTTCAGGAGTATGACCTAAGTTGGGACCTAGTTCAGGAGTATGACCTAAGTTGGGACCTAGTTCAGGAGTATGACCTAAGTTGGGATTTAGTTTCAGGAGTATGAACCTAAATTGGGACCTAGTTCAGGAGTATGACCTAAGTTGGGACCTAGTTCAGGAGTATAAACTAAGTTGGGGTTTAGTTTCAGGAGTATGACCCTAAGTTGAGACTATTTTAAGGCGTCTGGACCTAAGTTGAGTTTGATGGGCATTTTGTGGATCCTGTATGGAACTTTGTTTTGGGAATTTTTGGAAAGGCTTCACGCCGTGCTGGGATTCTTCTTTTATGTAGCATTTATTACAGCTATGTCTTGCGTTTGAAGTTTATTGACATACCTTTGCTGTGTTTACCTGCAGGAGGAGGCGCCTTTGTGAGGAGGAAGTTGAATTGTTGAGGACGTGGGGCGCCTCGGCCAAGAGATGAAGAAGGGCGTGGTGGCGTCTGCGGCTGAATTGCTTAAGTGTTAGAGGGCATGGGGCACCTGCTGATCGAGTTGTTGAAATGTTGAGGACGTGTGGCGCCCACGGCCGAGATTCTTTGAAATGCTTTGCGGATGCGGCGGCGTTTTGACGAAATCGGCGAAAGGATGAGGACGCGATGGCGCCTTTGTCGAACTTCTTTGTGAGGGCGAGGTGGCGCCTCTGTCTGAACTTGCGGTGAGGGCGAGGTTACGCCTTTGTCTGACTTGTGGTGAGGCGAGGTGGCGCCGGCTATGCCGAACTCGTGGTGAGGCGAGGTTACGCCTGCATGCGAGATGATGAGGTGGTGGCGGAGGGGCCGAGATGCCGGATTTCTCGCTTGTGGAGGATGATGATGATGAGTCGGATTAGGGCTCTTTTGCTTTCCCTCTTTCCGTTGTTTTTTTTTTTTTGTAGAGCAACAGACATTTTGTACACCTGTAATAAAACACTTGTATTTGCACAGCAAAGTATTTTATTTTAAGATGTAATGACGTATTTGTGATTCCAGGGATTGACCTAGGAATTGTTGCTAGCTTATTATTATTTTGTGCATGTCGCATGAGCTGGGAATGCATTTGTGGTTAGTGGAGGCGAGGCGGCTTTGGCAAGTTTTCTCGAGCGGTTGGGGGCTGAAGCGGCTTTGGCAGGTTTCATGAGCGGTGGCGGGAGTGATGTCTCTGGGACGCATTCGCTTTGTGCTTGATAGCCACTCTTTTCGGGGTTGGCTACCTCGGGATATGTGACGGTGCTCTGTTGGATGTGGCGAGGCCATTGTCGGGCGGGCGAGGATATCATTCCTTTGGTTCGGGGGAAACCTTCCACGGTGTGGATCGTGCAGTGATGAGAACCGATTCATGCGGGGAAGCCCCCGCTTTGCTTGCATTATGGTCGCGAGAGAGGCTTGAGCCATACACGAGTCTCAGGCGTCTCTTAGTCCGTGGACGTTTGCTTAGCGACCTCTTGTCTTGGACATGGATCAATACGCTTGGGAGAGATGGATGGCACATCTTGGTACGCATCGATCCTTGAGTGGGTTCCGCATTGGGGGATCGAGACTAGGAGGGCCTTTCAGGAAGGTTCCTATGTTGTCAGAGTTCCGTGTTTGCCTTGGTCCTCTTTCTATGTTTCGTTGCTTGTTTCCCGGCAGTTCGGGATGAGGCAGGAGCCTTTGCTAGGCTGGGATGACATTGCCAATGTGGAGGTAGCTTCTTTCTGCATGACAGATCCATATGCCTTTCTGTATTTTTTGAGGGTATGGAAGTATTCCGCTTTCCCTCATGTGGTTCTCCTTCGACGTCGGGAGAGTGTTGTGTTGACCACCGAATACATAGATGAACAGCATGTCGGGCCGACCCAATTGGTTTTGGGGAGCAGGCGCAAAGCGGTTCTGGGGCAAGATTGCCATTTCAGCTGCGACCTTAGGAGTGCAGAAGCTTGGGTTAACTCTCAGGGTGTCACGGGAGACGCTTTATTTGACTACGGGACTCGAGTTGACAAACTGGCGGGGAGAGGTCCTTTTTTGCAGACTCGTAGGGAGGAGATCCGAGTCGAGGCACGGGTGAACGATGCTCTGAGAGCGACTGGTTCGTTTGACACGACTAGGAGGACTCCTGATCTCGGAATGAGGGAGACAGAACTCGCTCATGTGGAATGAAAGAAGACTCGTTGGGGACGAGGGAAGAAAGGAAAGAGTGATGAAGGGCCAAATGCGAGTAGCATGGAATGACCTTCTGAAACACTGAGTATCCATTCATCGTCATTGCGGACACATTGATTGTTAAATGTTTTAAGTTGTCTTTTAGCATGTTGTGAATCGAGAGTAGACCGTGCTTGAACTCATCAAAAAGTGTTTTAACTGTGATGATTTGTGATTTACTTTTAAAGCTTTGTCGAGACGCAAAATCTCTTGTTTGCTTCTTTTCTGAGCCTTGGTGGCGTCAATTTTTGGAATTTTGTGTATTCCTTAAACCGAACCAATGAAGGCTGCCTACGTTCCCCTCGGACTGAGAGGCTCAGGTCTGCGTAGTTCGACCCTCTTTTGTGGGAGAAATGACTCGTAATGTACACTTGCAAGGGCATATTTATTTTTGAAAAGGTGGGAACGGGTCCCCTTTTGTGTGAATGCCTTATTTGATGTAGGCACAAAAGAAATGCTTTTGGGTTTGACTTTTTTGAGAGAGTATGAGTACTGAAAAGCTTGTAAAAGTGTATGGAAGCCCTTGCTGACAGAAAATCACTGTTTAGCTCTATTTTCCTATTTTTGTAGAAAAAGAAGACTTGTCGAGACATTTGAAAACTTGATTTGTTCACAATGATCACTTGTTTGCTTAAAACCCTTTGTTGATGTTCAGGTTATTCAACAATTAAACCTGATATGCTTTGATTAATCACGAGGAGAAAGTCAATCGGTATCAAGGATCGAGTTGATGCAGTGTGAAAGAAGGTTTGTGTATAGGAGAGGTCATTGATGAGACCGGGTTTGTGGATTTGTATGTGTTTATGACCGGACCATTTCTGGTTGCCTACGTTCCCCTTAAGACAAGGAGCTCAGGTCGACGTAGTTCGGGGCCGAACCGTGTTTGGCTTTGGGGCCAGGGCATGAATATTTGTGCGGCCTTTGATGAAAAGGCTCGGAAGGTTGAATGATGAGGCACGGGCCTTGAGGTGATTCCTTGACAAGTCGTATTTGACGGCAGTTTCAGTGAATCCCTTGCTTCTTGTTCGTTGGCGCTGGGTCTTTGACCTCATTTTTTTTGTGAAGCTTACGCGAGCTCTTTTTGTAGCTTACGCTTGAGCCTTTTTTTTTTTTTCTTTTTTTTTTTGTGTAGCTTCTGCTTGAGCTTTTTTTTTTTTTTGAAGCATATGAGGGCGAAGGCAAGCCCCTGCTTGAACTTTCTTGATGCGCACGAGGGCGAAGGCAATCCCCTAGATTGTTGTCGAGATGGGGTCAATCTTTTAATATTGAGTGACCTTTTGTTGTCCTTTGATGTTTCCGCCGTCGTTTGACTTGGTCAAGGTGATGGTGGGGACATGTTTTGGAAAGTGTATGGCTTGATGGAGGCCTTTGTGTGGGGTATGGTAAGGTGTATGGGGAGCTATCGATTGACTTTCTCACACCAATTAATCAAAGCATTAAACATTTGTGGAATTACTTGTTGAGCAATGCAAGTGATCACATAGAACAAAACCATTTCATTAAATGTAATGTGGGGTGCAAAATAATGTCCCAAGTCTAGCAAGAAAAGAAAGAAGACTTATGTATGGAAAATTGAAGACTTAATTACAATGTCCAAGGAGGACTTGATTGAATGAGAAAGGTACTAGAACTGCGAGGTTTGGCTTGTATGATTTTTTGATTTGCGTCTCTTTGGGCTCTTCGGCGGTTCCCAAATTCATTTTGGTTAGAACCTTCTCGGCGGCTTGGGCCCGATTTTCCTCTCGTTTGACAACATGCTTAAAGATTTGTTTAATGCATTGTTCATTAATGTGTCTGCAACGTCTTTATCAAGTGAATCATTATTAAGCTGTTTTGATTAGTTAATTTATCATTTGTTAAAGTGGCAATGAGGATACTCGAGAAAGGTCGAACTTTTATTCAAAGCATAAGGAAACATAGTTTTTTGCTACAAACGTGTAATCTTTAGGCGTGAGGCCGTCAGACGACTCGAGAGACTCGAACTTAAATACGACAGACTCGGGATCTTTTATTTTTGAAGATAGACTCTAGGAGACGGGGGGTTAGTCCAAGCTTCTCGTCCTGTCTCTTCTTCTTTGTTTGTGGGTCCGCATTTGTGAAAGTTGAGCCGTTTTGGCTTTGCCACTTGCTCGGCTTTGTCTCGGCTTGCCTTATTTCCGGGGAGGGCTCGATCCATCCCTTGGTGTGCCTTGATTCCGAAAAGTATTGTTGGGGAATAACCACCTTGGATTCCTTCTTCCGAATTCTTCATTGTGGAAGCCCCAGGTTCCATCTTCACGTTCCCATTCATCACGGGAATTTGCAGAGGACTTATCCACCATGCTTACCTCGTCATTTACAGGGAAAGGGTTTCCAATTGTGTTGGAACCGCGGGGGCATTCCCATTTTCCCTCTTCAATTAAACCTTGGACCACTTTCTTCAACACGAAGCAATGGTCGGTTGTGTGGCCTGGGAAGTTGTGAAAAGCACACCATTTGCTCATGTCTACGTTGGGCTTGCGAGACTTTGGTTGGAAATCCTCAAGGGGTTTGAGAATGTTCCTCTTTACTAGTATCTCGAGGACTTGGCTCAAGGGCATCCCGAGGTTATCGAAATGCTGAGGCTTGTGGTATTCGAGGGGATTGTTGTTCCTCGGGGTGCTTGATCGCGGTTTACTTGGGCTCCGTTTTGGATGTAGCGGCTGCTCTGGTAACCTCTTTCTTCTTGTTTGGAGGTGGATTAGCGATGGGATCGCCATTTGGGAGTCTCGGGGAGCGGTTGGGTGTATACCAACCCGTATCCTGGATTATTGAAATTGGGAGCATGATTGCCCGGACCACTAAGGGTTGTGTTTGGGAATTGGGGAAATATTTCATTAGCCCCAAGTGGCGATCCAGCGGGTGGAAGGTTTGAAATGTTAGGATATCCGCTTGGGATGTCTATCACGATAAATATCGGGATTTCAAGTTGTGGGCTGCGGGGCTCATACAGAGGCACATGATTGAATTCGGGGGGATATTGAGAGGTGTTAGGACCTGAGGGAGCGGTCCCATAGGTGTCTTTGGTGATATTGAGTTTGCGGAAGCGGGGCCGGAAAACGAGATTGTGCCGAGGTTGACAGATCGGAGCCGCTTGACCACCAGGGCCCGAGAGTTAAGCTCGAGCGGGAGCTATTTTACATTGCTAGGTTTTAGGTGGCTTGGCGGAGGTGGGACCTGCTGATAGCTTTGATGACCGGGGAGCAGGATATTTCTTCGTCTTCTATGAGAACGAAGGTCCCATCGGGTTGGGGAACCGCGACGGTTACTGCGACGGCGCATGGCATATTCGATCCAAGCTGCTTTGCTCTTCTTGGCGTTTCTCGAGAGCCTTAAAAGCTTGCCAAACTTCTTCCATCTTTTGGAAATTTCCGGGGCGGGGTTCCGTTTCCCTCAACGTTATCTGTTGATTACGCCATGGGGAGTAGCGGGTGTTCGGACCGGCTGAATCGGAAGAGGCTGTCGGACCTTGTGACCTCGATGCGAAAAGCGGCTACCGGGTACTCTCAACCACTCTCGGTTCCTTTGGAGGGTGACGGGTAAGGTTTAGATATGGGAACACCTTTGTGGATGAAGGGGGGAAAGCTCATGTGACATGCAATTTCCGCTTTTCTATTTTTTTGTTGTTTTAATTTACTTAAAACAGTGTTTTCTCAGAATCCTAGGTAGGTTGGAAAAGATTGCTCTTCTTTTTCGCAACTATGCTAGATCCTGGAGTCGATGGAGACCATACGTGCGGCTATAAGCCCCTCGTTTTGCACACAGTATTTCGACATCCCGGGGTGGACGGCCCGGGCGAGGTCCTATAGGGCAAGCGATTTCCACCGGCCTAAAAGAAAAATCGAACCTAAGGACCGAGCTGTCATGTTGTTCGTTTTAATGCGTTAGCCATGTGAATAGTGAGCCGAGCCGGCACCCAAGTCAAGATCGGGTCAAGAGTTTGGCATGACCTCTCTTTACCTTGCTTGCGCAAGGGATACGTGACGTTAGGCGTTGGGTAGGTCATATCGTCATGGGCGACGTATCAAAGGCTTGATGACATGGTGTCATGTGGGCATGGATGTATATCGGGACGGAACATCGTGCAGGTGTAGCTTCGGAAAATCAAGATCGGGTCAAGATTTTAGCATGACCTTTCATCGCTTTGCTTGCGCGAGGATCTTGAGTTAGAGCTTCGACTCGAAAAATGGCCGGCATGGGATATGTATCCGAGCTTATATGACACTGGGTAAAAACCAACCGAGTCTGGACAGAGTGTGACTCAAGACTCAAACGTGCGGGGTTGACGCTTGGCTAGGATGGGATGTTTGGAATGATCCCGTGCGCATCCAAGAGGCCTAGGAAGACCAAACGGACTGCAACTGAGACCACTCCGGGTTAAGGGTTGTAGTGTGCAGTGTATCCGAGGCAGCAGTGCGCGTAGCGTGCGGTGTAACCGAGGCAGTAGTGTGAGTAGTGTGCGGTGTAACCGAGGCAGCAGTGCGCGTAGTGTGCGGTCTTTAAAATTCTTTTTCTGAGTAAAACAGAAGTTTTTGAAGAATTTTAAATGTAAGCACAGATGTATATTGATGCATTTTTTTTGTATTTTTATTTTTTTGTAAAATAAAAAAGCAAAGCACGTGCACACACACATAACAGTTAAAGAAAGGGGTAAAATGAAAGTTTGACCCTCATCATTGTTTTAAAAAATCTTTTGTTTTGTTTAAAAAGATTTTAAAACAAAAAATTCCCCAGCGGAGTCGCCAACTGAAATTACCCGGATCCGGCTCGCGCGCGGGCCCCAACATCTCGCATTCGTCGCTTCGGGAAATCACCCGGATCCGAGAGGCAGCGTAATCGCGCCCCGGCATCTGGATTATTCTATTTTAGCGTGTTGGAGGTGTCTCGTTGTGTTTTTGCTTGTAGAGTCGCCACGCCGTTTTGATTAAGCCCAAAACATTGAAAAAAGACATCAGTTTAAAAATAAACTGTTTTTGTGTGATGAGACTTTGAGTTCGGAGGTCAGATGACTCCTCGGGAAGAGAATATTAGAATATTAGAGCTCACCCGAGTCGCCTCGTAAAAATGAGTCTTTCGGTACCCCTTATATTCTTTAACTGTTGTGTGTGTGTGTGTGTGTGTGCTTTTAAAAATGCATGCTGTATCGGATGTCTACATTGTACACTATGTATTGAAATGTATTGAAATAGTAATGGAAGGAAGCCTTACCAATGTTGGTTCGTGTCTGTCTTCCGCTGGGGAATAGTGTTTGAGGATGGAATGATGTTTCGGCATGGACCGGGATTGCTTCGGGAGGGGCCGGTTGTCTGCGGACAGAGTTTCGGCGTGTGTTGGGATCGCAGGGATCACTCGGGCAGAGGTTCGGCGTGGTTTAGGATCGCCGGTTTGACTCGGAAAGAGCCGGGATGCCTTGGAAAGACCAGGCAAGGCCTTGGAGTACCACGAGGGGCCTCAGAGTACCTCGAGAGTGCCTCGGGGCAGCGCGGGAGCGTCGCGGGAGCGCTCGGAGAGGCTTCGGAGCACCACGAGGGGGCTCGGAAGGCCTCGGAAGGATCCGAAAGGGGCCGGGATTGCCTCGAGAGGACTTAGAGGGGTGCCAGAAGGCTAGGGGAAGAAGAGAGAAGAGGGAGGTGTGTTTGAAAATGGGAGGGGGAGCCCTCTATTTATAGTGCCAAAAAAATGCAAAGAGGTCCGTACGGACCTCCTAAGTTATCCAGAATTTTAGTTTTCCTCGATTTGAGGGAATATGTGATAATTGTGAATATTCTGGAATGATGGTGTCCCCTGTGCAAAGAGGTCCGTATGGACCATATTGACATGCAAAGAGGTCCGTACGGACCAACCATGCATGGGGGTAATGATTTCTCCGGGATTTGAGGGAATATGGTGGACTTTAAGGGGATTCAGTAATTATGGCAACAAAGAGGTCCGTACGGACCTTATTTGCTTTTCTAATTTCCTGAAAATTCCCAAAAGGTCCTTTTGTCCCTTTTTATCCCAGAAAGGCTCCTCCCTTGGTTTGGTTGAGGGTTTTTTGAGGGTTTTGAGTGCCATAGGTCTTCGAGACTGTGTTTGTGAGTTTGCGGTGTTTCCTATGTGCTCGAAAAAGGGTGATCCAGATTGGGGTACTTACAGGAGGGGACGGCCGATCCGGGGACGTAGATGAAAACCTGTCTTTGGCCCAAATTACCCTGGGGAGTGTGAGTAGGAGCCTGGGCGAAGGGATAGAACCTTGTGGCCTGGTGTTGATTTTCAACTGGCAAAGTGGGTAGAGGCAGTCCTGATGTAGCCGGGTAGCTTGGATTTCCGGAGTGAGGCCCGTAAGTAGGCTCAAGTGCGGGCTGCTGTCCCTGGTTGTTGAGTTGCATGGTTGGCTGCGGCGATGGTGTATAACCCGGAGAATGCTGCGGTCTGGTGATTCTCGATGAAACCGGGATGGAGGTTTGGTAACCCATTGAAGCCCGAGTGAGAAATGGATTTGTGAAAGTTGTGTTAGGGCTTGGTGAGCTAGCATCGTCTCGAGGAGGGCTCATCGGTTGCCCGAACTGAGGCTGTGGGAATTCAAAGCTATTCTTGTGGGCATTTTGAACTATTGCTGCGAAGGCCCGGATTAATTGGTTCCAAACTGAGGTGGGATTCCAATTTGCTGTGGCATTCCGAGATATCCCCAACCGTGAGAAGACATTCCGTACTGATTTTGTCCCCACTGAGGAACTGTGAACTGATTTGTGCCGTCAGGCTGCATGGACCCAGTGGTCGGTAGTTGGGGGCTGGCTGACCCAAAGACCGAGAAGCATGGGCTCTGGAGGTAGTACCGTAGGAGGTTGGTGGTGGCATCCTGGAGTAATCAGGGCGACTAAAGTGGGATTGGCATCCTCTTCTTCTTTCACGGTGAAGGTACCATCAGGATTGAGACTGGCGGCCAAACCATGGCTTTTGAAGGCTTCCATAAGGCTATTCAGTTGTGCTTCCTGTCGCAATCTCATCTGTTCGGCTAACTGATTCCACTTTGTGCTGTACGAGGGTCCGGGAGGCGGAGTGACGTTGTCCCCATCATTACCAGCTGATGCAGACATTCTGAAATCCGGAGTCGGAACAAACGGTGAAGCTGACGATGCGCTTGACTCTTCCCAACTGATCAAACGGTGACCCGGCGCCCGAAACCAAGCTTTGTGAGGAGCTACGGGGGAAAAGGCACGAGGGTTCAGATGTCTGGGAATGAAGGAGGGTAGGTGTTTGGGCTTTGGTCTCATGCAACATGCAGTTATTTATTCTAGTTTACTTTAAAACGTATTTATTAACCTAATCGGTTGGAAAAGATTTCTCTTCTTTTTCGCAAACTACTCTGGATCCTGGATCAGTGGGCCCCATCACTACGTCTATAAGTCCCTCGTATTCCACCTGTATTTCGACTTCCCAGGGCGGACAGCCCCGGGCGAGGGTCCTATTGGGCAAGCGGGGTCCCACCGACCGAAAGAAAAATGATCCTAAAAGTCTGGCGGGTAATCTAGTTTTAACGAGCATTCGATGTAAATTACGGACAAAGCTGACGTCAAAGTCAAGATCATGTCCGAGGGCTCGACAAAAAGTCGGCATGATTCGGACTGATAAATGTCCACAATTGATCTTGACTTGTTGTCAATTAGGCCATAATTAGGCATGGAATGATCGTTAATTCTTGATGACTCAGTGTCATCTTTGGGAGTCGATGTATAATTTGTGCCGATCGAGCCAAATGCAAGGCGCCAGTCAATATCTGGTCAAAGCCCGTGACGAAAAATCGATAGGACTTCGACTGATTAGGGTCCCCGAAAGATATTGACTTGGTATGCCGACTAAGGCTTGAAAGGAAAGGTCTATACAGAGACAGGGCATGACACAGACCAGACTAAAAACCAACCGGGTCTCGGACAAAGTGTGTCACGGACAAGTACAGGGTCGACACGAGGCTCCATGGGATGTTTGGGTAGTCCCGTGCTCACACCGAGAGGCGTAATAAGGCCAAACGGGCTGCTACTGGGATTTTCCCGGGTTAAGGACGTAGTGTGCAGTGTAAGGCCAAGTGCGCGTAGTGTGCAAGCAGTCTATCTTCTTTTTCTGAGTAAAATAGGAATTTTCATATGTGTCTTAAAAAGGATGATGCATGCAAAAAATGATTTATTTTTTTTTTGAAAACCTTTTTTTTTTTTTTTGAAAGATTTTTTTTTTTTTTGAAAATCCTTTTTTTTTTTTTTGGAAATCTTTTTTTTTTTTAAAAGTAAATGAACACATAAGCACATAATTCAAAATTCAAGTCAACGGGTCCGATAGTCAAAATTTTGACTTTTCCGAGGCGACCAAAACAACACGAAAATGTGAAAAATCAACACACACACACACAGTAAAAATGATTTCAAATGCCGGACGGAAGCTTGAACCACAAAAGTTTTTCTTTTTTTTTTTGAAAAGATAAAACTTATTTTTCCCCAGCGGAGTCGCCACTGTAACGATGTTGCCATTTTTCGAAAGATTGGTATTTTTCTTTTCTTTGAAAATCAATCGAAAAACACGGAGTCGCCACGCCATTTTTGTTTTAAGGGCCAAAACTTTGAAAAATGCCCGAGATTAGAGATTTGGGTTCGGAGGTCACGTTACACGCCGGGAAGAACGTTAGTGTTCACCCGGAATGCCTCGTAAAACGAGTCTTCCAAGCTTAAAAACCATTTGTGTGTGTGTGTGTGTGTTCCTTTGGCCAAAATAAGTTTAAACTGAGAAAACTAAAAATTGGTAACTCTTTATAAGACATTAAACAAGTCCCATGATTTTTGGTATGATTTTTGGGTTGAGTTTTGGTGCTCAAAAGATTTTTTGAAGTTGAAAACCAATTCTGCCAGAATGAAAAAGGCAGTGGACACTTGACTTTAAAATGGATTTAAGAGCTTTAAAACATCAAAATTTGGGGAAAATCCGAGAATTAAAGTTGTTCAAAACACCTTAAATAAAGTTTCTGCAAAAGGATTTTCCATTTGGAGATGATTTGATGGACCAAAACCTTCTGGAAATCTCAGATATGAAATCTGGATTTCTAGAGACTGTTGAACTGACCTTTGGAAAATAATTTGAAAAAGGAGTTTTACTCACGCAAAAAATAAAGTAAAAATATTTATGGAAATCTCTGAATTTTGGCTACAAAAAATATTTTGTATTCAACACCAAATTACAAGTTCTTCTGTGTCCAAAAAATTAGACCATGGACAGAGGTCTTAGAGAAAGGCTACTGGACAGCAACTTTCTCAAGAAGAAAAATGTGATTTTAAAAGGGGTTTGCATCCATGCTTGTCCCTATTTCCTTAGGTTTTGATTAGTAGTCACTAGAAATTTTAGTGGTGATCTACTATATCAAGCCATCCTTAGGGTACATTAGGACTTTAAGCATTTCATTTGCTTGGGAAGTGGAATTTTATCCTTGAAATCAAGATTTTATGTATGAAAATGATTTTTAGGGTTTTGAAAATATGTTTGCGAGTAGTAAAAACAATTTGAAGGGAATGTTGATCTTTGTAGAGGATCATCCATGGAGATGAACTTTCATGGTGATCCTCTTGGATCTAGGGCAAGAAGTGAACAAGTTACATCTTCAAAGTATGAGATGCATGTATGGATGAGATAAATTTAGGGTAGGGAGAAGGAGATTATACCTATCTTCCCTTGTGTTTGAGACTTTGAGTTTGAGAGTGAGTGGGTGTGACTTGGGAAAATAATCAAGAGAAAAAGGTGACAATTCAAGGGAATTCTCACTGTTTTCTCTAGTATTTTCGCCAAGGTTTTGTTGTGAATTCAGTTGTGGCTCCCTATTTCTGTGACTGAAGGGCTCAATTTATAGCCCTCTGAAAATTACAGAGTCATCCACGCGGATAGGAACCTCAGCGTGCACTGTTCATTAATTACAGCTGCAGGCTTTGGACACAAGGAATATTTTCAAAATATTCAAACTGGTTGTTGTTTTTCAGCTTTCCAATTCGGGTTTTTTCAATTTCTTTTCTTTTTTAAGATTCCTTTCTTAGTTTAACCTTAAATAGCAATCCCTAATCTACCCTTGCTTTGTTAGAAAAGTTAGGAATTGTTAGAAATGTTAGGAATGTTAGGGCTTTCGTTAATTTTCTAACAAAAATACTAACAACTCAAATTGGAGCACTTACACCTAGGCTAAGTTGATCAAAGTCCAATGGAACATATCGATCTTCAGTCACATTGGCTTGAAGAGGGTTTTCATCTTGGTTGTTGATTCTAGGATATCGACATTCCCTAGCCATATGCCCGGGTTTGCCACAATTAAAACAACTACCTTTGAACTTCTTGGCGGATGTAGTTCCCCTCTTTACTTTCCCGGTGTTCTTCCTCTTGTTTTCGGTACTTGTTTTCGCCAAGTTTACTTGCCGTCTTTTTGTCACTATACACATAGAATAGTGCATCTCGAGAAGTTCCCAAAGTTCTCTTGCGGTCTTTATGCCACAACACACATAGTATTGTGCATAATCCAAGCCATTAAGAATATACATGCGACACAATAAATCGTTGTGATTCCATGTATCCAAGTCATTCTTTGCTTGGGGTTCATCCCCTTCGAATATCAATGGTGGACATTCCCAAAGAAATTGCACCAATTTTAATGTTGTCAAAAAGACCAACATTTTCTGTTGCCACCTCTTAAAGTCCATCCCGGTAAGAATACCCGATCTTTCCGCATGCACGAACGCATGAGACGGAGGGGGAGCATTATGAGGTGCGACACATGAGGTTATACCTGAGCCAGGTGAAGGAGGTTTCTCACCTTGTACCGAGTGAGTCGGTGAAGGAGCGGGTGCAACATTCTTTAGCGATGCTTCACCTTGAAGAGGAGGAGGAGTAAGCCCGGATGATTCGGAGGTGTCTTTCTCACTTTCCATTGTAGAAATGCCTTAAGAAATGTAAAATACTTCTTACGATTGTTGGACTTTTGGTTAGGCTTCTTAAGGAAATAACAAAGAAGGATGAGAAAGATAACAGAAATTATAACGAAAATTGAAAAGCAAATCACAAATAGTCGAGTCTTGTGATTAACATAATTTCCGTAAGAAGTATTTGCCCCGCACAGGTGCTTATGGTTGAATGGTAAACTCCTCGTAAGATAAAACGACTTCTAGTTATCTATAGGAGCACTCCAAATAAATAACTCTAGCGAACAATTGGCTATTTGGAACTTTGGACTTGAAGGAATTATATGCAACAATATGAGGATGATTAGGCAA
Organism: Adenophora triphylla var. japonica; assembly: GCA_022495995.1. Lineage (NCBI taxonomy): Eukaryota > Viridiplantae > Streptophyta > Magnoliopsida > Asterales > Campanulaceae > Adenophora > Adenophora triphylla. Next base: position 279,463 of record JAFEMH010002967.1, on the reverse strand, counting down.
TGTTAATCTATCTCAAAGAGGGTAGGAAAGGCTCAATTTACTGTGTGTAATAATTGAAATTCGGTAGGGGAAGTATATAAAGAGAGTTAAGGGGTTTGGGCCTTTTCCCACGAAAAGACACAACTTTTCTGTTTGAATTGGTGACTGTTCAGGATCTGCTCGGCCGAGCACCAAGCTGCACGGCCGAGTCAAGTAACTCGCACGGCCGTGTCAATCAATCTGCTCGGCCGAGTCAAGGACTCTGCTCGGCCGTGCATGATTGTCCAGAGACTTGGTCAAATTCCTATGCTCTGCTCGACCGAGTCAAGCACCTCGCTCGGCCGTGCACATCAAACAACATCAAAACCCTTTAAACAACTCTTGTTAAGTTACAAATCTTTTGTCATTAATTTCTCATTCACCCGGAAATGGTTTTGAGACAATAGATGAGTTATATAATCTACAACAAATGTAGATTATCATTTGTAACAAGCTTCGTTAACAAATAACGAACTTTCGTTAGAAACCTAGATCAACGTTAAGTTAAACTTAACTTTCCGTTATCCATTTCCAACATTCCTTCCAAACCGAACCAAACCGAACCATGTCCACCCCTAATGTATATGTGTGTGCTGACTAGGTTTAAGGGGAATCCCCCCCCCCCCCAAATTTTATATGCTCGTAAGATTCACATGTCATACAAAACTTAATCTAAGTTAGTCGTATGTGGTCACATGACTAATTTTCATTAAGTTTTTTGACAATTTATTGAACGGCGTGATGATGCTGAAAAAAGTTCAGCGAGGACAATAGAAAAATAAGAACCTATAGTTCAAATCAATGACCAAAAATATTAGTTTTGCTGTTAGTGGAATTCCAATGCCTGGTGGAGTAGGTTTTTACATTGAAGAAATATTGTGCAACACATTCATAATCTAATAAAACAGGGAGTTAAGGAATCACTCGGCAACAGAGTCAGCGACGCCTGCCAGTGCCGGAAGGTCAAGGAAGTTGGTGACCTGACGACAAGGGGCCGGTGACCGAAGCTACATGTAACTGATACACTTCAGTTAGTTTGTTAGAGTCAAGTTGTGTTAGTTAGAATTAGAGGGAAAATCATTTATACAACTTGGTGAATTCAATAAATTTAAGACGTTGGATCTAAGTCGCTTGATTGCATCAAGTGGCCACAGAAAAATAATTGCTCAACTGCAGAATATATTGCACGAGGATGTAACGTGCCTGCTTGCTAACGGAGATCAAATTTATTATGCTACTTTTGCGTAACACATCGTGTCACTAGTGATTGAATAGCTATACATCATTCTTTACGTATGTGAGTCCTAATAATTGATAATCATTGGTAACACACGTGACAATTAAAGTGTACAACATATTTGGTCTTTTAGTAACCAGAACCACACTAGAGTCGTCAATTCGGGATAATGGGACGGGATGAGACGAAACTATGATATCCCGCTTCTACACGGGACGAGATGGGACGTCCCGAATTTTTCGCGGGCCTGAAATTTCCCTTCCCGTACCAAACCCACTTCGGGCCTCGGGACAATGCGGGACAAAAAGAGGCGATCACAATAGACGATCATGATAAAAGTTTATAACAAAATTCAACTCCTTACATAACATGATAACAATACGGGAAGAGAAACTATTAATGATAAAAGTTTATAACAAAATCCAACTTCTTACATCCAAAAAAAAATAAAAAATTCTTACATCCATTAGTTGAGATAATACGAGAAGACACAGATTTGATCTGAAAATAATCGCCTGCGAAAAGTCTAGAAACTGCTAATGAGTGAGTAGGGTCTAAATCATACCTAAGTGTAACGGAGTCTCTGACTGCTGAGAAGAGAAGAAGAAGAGAAGAGAAGAAGGAGTGGTCGCTGACTCGCTGCTGTGTTGCTTGAAGACACGAATTTGATCCGAAAATAATCAGCTGCGTATCAAGTTGAGACCGAGCCGAGCTAAACCGTGGGGTTTAGCTCGGTTTTTTTATTTCAGTGGTTTAGCTCGGTTTGAAAAAATGCCAAACCGAGCGGTTCGGTTTAGCTTGCGGTTTAGCTTGAGATAGAATCATTCTAATTCATACCCTAGTTGCATATGCGATAAAAATGAAGAAATATTGCTTGTTATAGAAGTCGAAGGAATGGTGCGGACGTGCGGTGATGTGAAGGATGGTCGGAGTTGGAGACTGCTTGCTCGCTGCTGTGCTGGGAGAAGAAGAAGATTGACGGTCGCCGGCCGCTGCTGTGAAAGAGAAGTAGAGAACGCCTAAACGGGAAGGAAATTAAGGGATTTAGTTTTGTTGAAGGAGTGGTCGCTGAGTCAGTGTAGTCACGTTTTTTCCCTCCCTTTTTTTTTTTTTTTTACTTTGGTCTAATCAGTCTTGTACTCGTGGTTTTGGCCTGGACTGGGTAATAAAAGTAAACAAAATAGAAAAAAAAAATTAAAAAATGCGGGACGTCCCGTCCCATCCCAGTTTGTTCCGCGTCCCAAATGGGATGTCCCGAATAGTCCCACTTTTATACGGGCTTTTTTATACGGGCTTAGAATATACTATCCTATCCCATCCCATTTGTATGGCGGGATGGTCCCAAATTGACGGCTCTGCATATAACATATTTCTAAAATCGGTCCAACCTGCTAGTTCTTTTATGTGCAACAAAAGATACTCCTTGTTATACTTTCATGATTTTCGCAAAAAAAAAAAGAAAAAAGTTTAGCAATTTTGAAGAGAAAACACAACGGCCTGAAGTTTCGAGCAACAATGCCACTGAACCGCTATACATACAGAGTCAGTTGAGCTTGTTTTCGGCACAGGTCCTCTGTTATTTCGAGGACATGACATTTCCATGAAACCCAAAGGGGAGAAGTTTACGCGAAAAAACATGAACAAGAAACAATCAAATTCCTTGAAATCGGCTATACCACAAAGTGTATGCACATAAATAGGACACATCTTTGAAATCCTAGAAAACATCATCCGCAAGCTAATTCTTTCCTTAAATAGCAAGTCTACAAACAAAAATTCATTTCCGACCACCTTTTACTCTTTTTTTTTTTCTTTTTTATATATAGAAAAACATAACAAAATCATTTCTTTGATCAGTTGGAATGATGTTTAAGTTGAATGGGGGACTTACAATCCCTTTGATTATGTTCTTGCTTTCTACCTCGGCTTTCTCTGAGAATTCAGATTCCCCTATTCGAGTCCAGAGCTCAAACAGACCCGACCCTTTGCAAAAATTCAAACCTTATCATGGTGGTTATGATCTCCGCAGCAAGCATTACTGGGCTGTATGTTTTCTTGGCTCCCTAGAATTTTACAAAACCTTTCAATATCTACTCGTTATGCCCGAAATTTGAAAAAGATCAAGTTTATATACTTTGAAAAGTCGATGTTTTGTGAACTTCATAGTAGCATGCTATTGATTTTTGGTTTTCTGAAATCTGTCAGTCTGCGGCATTTACAGGCATCCATGGTTATGCCATTGCGGGAGGTTGGATGTTACTTGGATTAGGCCTCGGAAGTTATTTCATCTTCAAGAATTTCTATGGTAGCATTTCCCCAGTTGTAGATCATCCAAATTCTTACTACCGCTATTTATTCTCAGTAGTTGTTCTCTTCACATTGCTCGCCATGTACGTCTCTAATCACTATAAACTCAATCAACAGTTCCAAAATTAAGTTTTCGCATCTTTGACTTTCGTTTTTCTTCGTGTTTTATACTTTAGAGTTGCTTCAAGTGTTACTATCGCAGCAAACCAACGGTACTTTGAAAGGACCAAAAAGCTTATAGAAACAATTCTTGAAGGTGGATCAGATACTCGCCAATCTATGACAAGAATAGTTTTGGCATTGAAAGATATGCAGAAACTCTTAAGCTTGTATGAACCGAAGATTAGTGATGTATTGGGTAGGACTGCCCATCGGCTACGCAAAGAATCAACTTCAGTGCAAGATTTAGTTGAAGAAAGCAGACTTATCTCAAAAAATGCAATAGAAGCGTCGTAAGGATTCTTAGCACTCATCGAACTTTTTTAGTTATGGAGACGAAGTATATATACAGCATGTTATTAATTAATCGAGTTCAACCAAATTTTCTTTTTCAGGTACGTAGTGAATCTTGTTTTCGTAATTATCAACGTGGTTTCATTGGTCGCAGGATTTGGTAAGATTTCTGTACGACGACTACAACGAGATTTCTATAACTATTCGCTTGAAGAAGAATGGAAACATCTTCGTTGTTAACTTTCTTTCTTCCCTATGTTTAAGTTTGTTAGTTTTTGGGGCTAATATCTGATTATTACTCTTGGCCAGTTCTGCTCTTCTTGCATTGGCACCCCGGATTCATCATGTGAGCACTTAACTCAGTTTAATTGATGTAGGCGACGATAGTTCGTGTGCATATCTTGATTCTCTCTCTCTCTCTCTCTCTCTCTCTCTCTCTCTCTCTCTCTCTCTCTCTCTTTGCAGCCTAATTCTGCTATGCTGGATATTGACAACCATAAGTTGGATTATAACTGGCTTTGATTTCTTCTTTCACAAGTGAGAACCAAATCTGCATCTCTTTCGTTATGGTTTCTGGCAACTTCATACATGGAAACTGTCTCATTCTTTTGTTCAATATGCAGTTTTGCAGAAGATACTTGTACTGCTTTCAGCGATTTTGAACAAAACCCTCAAAACAGTAGTCTAGGATTACTACTCTCATCATGTGTACAAACTTCATCCTCCAACAGAGTCTTGATTAGAGTCGGACGAACAATTCATGAGATCATTACCAAGGTCCGTATTTTGATTAATGGCACACCAATATATCAATCTCTTTAAGACCTTCGCGATCTTGTTAACTTTTTGCCTTCATTTCTCGCAGTTAAATTCAGAAATACCATTGTTACGCCAATTTCTTCGAGTGGTTGGACCAAGAGATGACTTGTTATTAGGAAACCAACAAATTTGTAACCCTTTCTCCGGCATGCCTAATTACACCTATACTCCTCAAAACTGCCCAAAGGGTGCGGTCCAAATTGGCGACTTGCCTAATGTAAGTGATAAAAACATCATATATGCACCACATGATATCAGCCCTAATGATTGTGAGCTGTTAGATTACTAGTGGTAAAGATTGTGATATACAAAAGTGATACAGAAACCTGTTTTCTTTTTCACTAGCATAAATGATACTAAATCCTTAGTCGTGAATATGTCATATGCAGATTCTTTCGAGATATACATGTTACAAGCAGAATTCAACGAAAGATTGTATAGCCGAAAAAAGACTTCTTCCTGAATCGTCGTACATCAAGGCTGCTGCTTACTGTGACTCGGTTCAGGACTTGATTGACTTATTCCCAGATATGCAGAACCTAAGTCAATGCACATCTGTTAAAGACGCATTTTCGGATGTCGTTTTGCATCAGTGCAACCCCTTTATAGCCTGCACTAAAATGCTATGGTGTTGTATGTTAGCTCTTTCCATTGTAATGGTGATTTTAACTCTGGTTTGGATAATGAAAGCTTATCAAGAGAAGGGAAAATGTTTCTCTACATGGTCTATTGTTCCAGGCATTGCTTAGGATGTGCAGAAATTTTAGGCAAGAAGGTTTTTATAATTTTTTTAATTTTTTCAATTGATTATATCTTGTACATTAGGGTTGTCAACTTGTACCATTGTATCAAAAGCTATATTTTTGGCAACTCATTTACATTATACTCATTCCGTCCCGATATTATTGTCCAGTTTCAACTTTTAGGAAGATTTAAGAAAATTTAATCTAATGACGAAGCCAGAAAATTTTCGATGGGCAAAAAATCTTGGCAACTAATGGGTCAAAGCCCATTTGGCCTGTTTGACTAACATGCGCGGACCGGATCGAGTGTGACGGACACAGAGACGGGCCGGGCCAAGCAGGCCGTAAGGCGATATGGTTAAAATGGATGGGGGATTTTGGGATGGAGAAGTACAATGTATACAAGTCTTACTACCAGTCCTAGAAGTCCCATAATACCTGTCTATTTTTGTTTTCAACCCATAATATCCTTAACAAGAATATTTACTGAAACAGGGGTTAAATGTGATATCCCCTATTTCACATTGAAAAAATGTGGAAATTTAATTTGATATATAGAAGGCTCATATATTACTACTAAGCATCAAATCATCCATTGGACTTTTGGAGACCTGTGATGGGCTGTAGTTGACCCAAATGAGGATGTGCTTAGCGGGTCGGACTTCGGGCTCGAATTGTTACATTAAAAGAGACATAAAAAATATTTCCTTTTAGGCTTCCAAATTTTCATTCCAAGAAATGGAAGTAAAAGGAAGGCTACAAACTGGACTGGCTCTATTTACCCTAAAGTGGCAATAATCCAAATTGGTCCCCATGAATAATGTTATTTTGCGAAACAACCACTCATAGTCAATATTTTTCTGAAAAGGTAATTCAAGAAAAAAAACAGCTCAAAGTTGGAAAGTTATGGGCCAACTTTCTGTTAACACCCAGAACCAGATAATGCATGTAATGAAGGAAATTAATCAAAAAAAAGTGGAGGGAGGCAAGTCTTGTCTAAAAAGAAGCTCCCACTCCCACTATATGAATTATTTTTTAAAATTATTAATATGTTTTTTTTTTACTTTCTAGTGGGCCTCAAAGGTCATTCTGGACCATCTTTCTTAATTTTAAAGGTTATTTACAAGCAAACCTACCATCATATTAGGCTCACTGCCAGAGATGGTGATGATCTCAGATGGGCCATTCATTTTTAACAATTCCCCACTTCACTCTCCACCCCACCCCATCACCCCCCCCCCCCCTCCACTCCCCCCTTTGATCAAAAAAAAATTAATTATTTTAAATTTATTTTTAACAACTCTCCACCTAACTCCTCCCACCACCCCAACCCCCCCCCACTCCATTGGATAAGCAACAACGCCGAGAACCTCGCCGGTGTGAGTTCAAATCTTGGCAGAAAGACGGCCACCATTTTGGTGTTGTAAAAGTGATGTAATTGCCTCAGAGCTGAATGACCATTTGGTGTTGTAAGAGTGTAAATGCCTTGTAGGAGGGCTCCGGGGCCAGGAGTATAAGGCTGCCGCACAAAGATAAAGATATCCGCGATTTACCTCCGCCAAAGATACTAAGGGCAGACGTGGTGGTAATTGATCCCAAGCCGGGAACCTGGGTAATCAAAAAAAAAAAATTAATCATTTTAAATTTATTTTTAACAACTCCCCACTCACTCCCCTCCCCACCACCCCATGCCCCCCATTTTCCGTTGGGTCAAAAAAAAAATTAATCATTTTAAATTTATTTTTAACAACTCCCCAGCCTATCTCTTTCAACTTATCTCAAATTGCGTTTTTATCGAAAAATATTTTCATTAAACATATGAAAATATTTTTTGGAAAATGTTTTCCTTACCAAACAGCCGAAAACATGTTTATCTCATTTTTCGGAAAACATCTTCATTTTCTGGAAAAACATACTCATTTTTCGGAAAACATCTTCATTTTTTGAAAAACATTTTCATTTTTCGAAAAACATTTTGCAGGAAATCATTTTTTGAAAAACATTTTATGTTAAAACAAATGGAGTCTTATAATCCCTATGTCTCACGTAAGTAGTAGAGATAAAAAATTGTACACAAGAATTAAGAAAAAGTAAGAAAGAGAATCAGCAGGTGGAGGAGGTACTGTGAGTATGAAAAATAATATAAGAGAGAAAATGAGTGAAAGTAATTGTAAGTTAATTGTTATTGTGAGTAAAAAAGTAAAGTAAGAGACATAATGAGTCAGAGGAATAAGGTAAAAACCTTGTTATTTTGGAGTAAGTTTTATAAAAAATAGTTTTCTTAATACTAAAGAAAATAAGTTTTTGATTTTTAAATATTTTAATTAACATTGACATAGTACTATAAGCCTATAACTATAAGATGAGTTTGACAATGTTAATTAATGTAATAACATTTTAATAATAAAATGAGCAATTTTAACTTGTAAATTGTGGACCAAATAAAATTCAGGTGTCAGTTTGTCAATTAAAACCGTAAAATTTTGTCAAATAGTAATCTGATTATTTTAATAGAAAAAGATAATAAAAATTTTATGAAAACTTAACATCCACGTGAAATTTAATACCCCCTCGGTCTCGGACGAAGAGTCCTACCTAGTGTTTGCACGTTTATTAAAAAAATACTAATAGTGTGTTAGTCTGTGTTAATAGTGTGTTAATAGTGGGGGATTATTAATCAGGGGATTAATAACACCACCCTTTTCTTGGAAATTAATATGAAGGGGTTAGAGGGGATAAGAGTGGATAAGAAGTTTATCCGAGTTGTATCCAGGATTATTACTCTCATTGCATTTAGCCTACCAAACACAAAGATTATTGGACTAATAATCATATCCAACTCTAATCAGGCTACCAAACGACCCCTAAGAAATTAGTGAATAATGACAAGTGGGTTGGGGGTATAATTGTCCAAAATACTGTTTATGATTCAAGTGGATAAAAAGTAGTGTAGTAAGTATTAGATTATTTGTAATTCTATGAAAAGAAGAGAATATAAATGTTCAAAATACTATTCATTATTTGTCATTTGGGGAATAAAGCAAAGTATGACTCTTAGTCTGGGTCTGAAACGGATCAAAAGGAAAAGTATGACTCTTGAAGTGGAACGGAGGTAGTAATTATTAAGGATAATAATTTTTTTTAACTATTAATAATATTTTATAATGTTATGAATATAATTAATTGTCTACAAACCTTTGATTAAATATCAATTAAATTAACTATAAAAATCAAAATAAGACTAGTCATCTTTCAGAATTGATAGAATATTTAATTATAAGTGACATAGCCTAATATATCGAGTTTTTATGTGAGTTTGACATAGTAGTCACAAAAAAAAAAAAGGCACGGAAAGAAGAAAGAACAAGCATGCCGGCCACTAAGCAGCTTTCTCTTTTTTCCTCTTTAATTATTTTAGATTCCCCAAACATTACCCACCTCATGAGTGGCCGTCCTAAGATTCTATTGTTTTTATATGGTCCCTAGTTTTTGGATTATAATAATCCGTCCCAAATTAAGATTATTAGATTATCTTCAACAGTTAATTTAGGTGAAGAAATTGCACCAAAATATTATTATGGTGCAATTTTAGCATCAAATATCTTTCACTATCTTCAACAACAGTTCACTTTAAATCATGCATCAAATAAGAATATATTCAAAATATTCCTTATTATTCGTTTAATTAAAATGTTTTCTATTAATTACTCCTTCCGCCCCACTACAACCTGTATACTTTTTTTATTGGGCGTTCCATTGCAAACTTCGCACTTCCTAAAACAGCAAAAAAAAATTACTATTTCACCCACTAATTCAATCTCCTACTTTACTTTTATACTCATAACACCAATCAAACTATTTTCTATCTCACTTTCTCTCTCCATCCTCACTTTTCATACTCACAACACTTACTTCACTAATTTTTTTTTTAATTTGCGTGCAAACAGTAAATGTGAACTTTGTAGCGGGACGGAAGGAGTATATATTATTATTGATAATATGATATTATATTAAATATTATAGTGTAATTTGGATCATATTATCAAATGTTAAATTAAAAAATATATACTAAAAAATACTCCCTCCGACCCATGTGAATGTAAACCATTTTTTTGGACACAATAACTAAAAAATATTATTAAGATAATGAAAATGTGTGGTAGGAAATGAAGAGAGAGAATGAGTGGAGTTAATAGTAAGTTGGTTGAATAAATTGTATTGTGGAAAATGAAGAGAGAGAATGAGTGGGTGGGATAGGGTGAATATAAAATAATAAATTTGTTTTCATTTTGGGCAGTTTGCATTTACGTGAAACGGACCAAAATGAAAATAAGTTTGCATTCACATGAGACGGAGGGAGTATATAATTAACAATACAATTAAAAACAAATTGAATATCTTTTCTTAAATAAAAATGAAAATTCATTAATACAAATAGCACATATTAATCTTAAAATGTACTACTATAAAATTTATTCAAAATTAATATTTAAAAAATGATTATTCATTTTGGAATAGAGAAAATAGTAAATTTCATTAAAAAAAAACGATAAAGGAGGGATAGTGCAGAAAATGCGTTAGATTTGACGCATCACTTTGCTCGCTACCGAAATAGCGTCCAATTTGGCGCAATATTGAAGACGAATTTTGTACCAAACTGGCGATGGAGTGTTTGGCGGGACTCTCGGAGATGGCCTTAGCGCTGTCATTATTATTATTAATTGTGATGTCATCTTCTTAACGCCTAATACCAACTCCATCTACTAATTACACCTTTTCATCAAGTAAATAAATTACACAAAAGTACGTGGAGAGATAGTTATGTTGATTATAACTGTCTTTTCAACTTTATTTAGATGGTCGGAAAATCAAACTATTTCATTTTCATAAATTTTTGTATGATGACATTTATTTGATATATACTGTCTCCGTTTCATTAATAACTTCATCTTTTATTAATTTGAGTATCTCGTTTAAAGCATCACTTTTTCTTTTTTGACAAATAATCTTTACTATTCCACCTACTTATTCTCTCTCCTATTTTACTATTACACTCACAACATTTTTCAAATTTACTATTTCCTCCACTCATTCTCTCTCCTATTTTACTATTACACTCACAATATTTTCTTCACCCTTAATTTGCGTATCAGGCTAAAAAGGGTGAACTAATTACTGGGACGGACTTAGAATTTTTTGAAATGGCACGGGGATTAAGGAAAAGGTAAATGTTGTGAGTGTAATTTAAAAATAGGAGAGAGAATAAGTGGAGGGAATAGTAAATTATAATGGTGTTGTGAGTATTAAAATAATGTAGGAGAGAGAATGAGTGGAGAGAATAGTGATTTAAGGTTTCCATTTTGGGCCGTCCTAAATCGGGTGGGACGCCCAAAATGGCAAAAAGTCCTAAGTCGGCCCGGACGGAGGGAGTTTATATATATGATAAATCACAACCCCTCCGTGAACAGTACAATGAACAGTACCACATATCAAATTTTTCATTTTGCCCTCACTAAGTTGTCTCTTTCCCATTTTGCCCTTAAAAAAAATTAAATTAAAAAAAAATGTGTCCTCGAACACGGGCTTTTACTAGTATATACTCCCTCCGTCTCAGCGAAAGAGCCATTTATTTCCTTTTTGGGCGTCCCATTTAAAAAGCCACTTTCCCAAAAAGGAAACCTTAAATCACTATTCTCTCCACTCATTCTCTCTCCTACTTTACTTTTACACTCACAACATTATCTTTCTTACATCACCTCCCACTCATTCTCTCTCCTATTTAATTTTTCATACTCACAACATTTAAACTTTTTCTCTTTCCTACATCACATTTCTTATTTTGCGTGTCAGACAAATTTACCGACTCTTTCGCTGGGACGGAGGGAGTATATATATATGGAGGCTAAATCATTAATACGTGAAATCTTATCATTAATAAATAAATAAAATATAGCTGTTAAAATGTTGACAAGACAACTGCAATACTTATTATTTATTATGTAACGGAAAAAATATCAAGTTTTAATTTGGAAATTTAAAAGTTTATCCAATAAAATAGAGTTGGTCTTATAAAAAACACGTTTTTTTTTTCTAAACTTAAGGAAAAATCATTTTTACACTGGTACTTAATAATACATGCACTGACACTCTTCACACTGACACTTTTTTATACTAATATCGACACTTTTTAACCCTACGCTAGCACTCTTTATACTGGCACTTTATATACATGCACTGGTACTCTTTACACTGACATTTTGTTACACTAACACTGGCACTTTGTTACACTAATATTGACATTTTTTTACACTGACACTTAATATACATGCACTGACACTCTTTACACTGGCACTTTGTTACACAAACACTGACATTTTTTTACACTGACACTTTATTACATTAACATTGACACTTTGTTACACTAGCACTTTGTTACACTAACACTGGCACTAGCGGGGGAAACAAAATACGTTTTTTCTAAGCTCAAGAAAAATGCAATTTTTTTTTTAAAGATTTTGGCAATAAAATAATACTTTATAATTTTAATATTGTCATGAAATCTAAATTAAGTAGAAAAACTTGTCAAAGAAATTAAAAATCAAAATGGTTTACGAATTTAAACCAAAACCCATTTCTTTCATAATACTAAAAAAGTAATCACAAAATGCTACCAATATTACCTCAAGCTCATGGTTTCTTACTTTCTTACCCCTCAAAATAATTAGAAACAATAAGAAAAAAACCATGCCATGCACGTGCCTCAAACAACTCCACTCCCTCGTTGGTGGTAGTCACCATCAAGGCTTCCATGCACTAGCCCAAACCACCGCCTGATCCTTCCAACCCAAGAATATTCCGGCAGCAGGCTCCGTACACGGCGTCATCGACCACCCTTCCTTATACCTCCTCAGTAGGGCCCGCACGTCATCAGAAACCTCATCGCTAAACGAAACCGGGCTAAAACCGCCAGCATGCAGCCTCCCGGACCACCGTGCTGCCGTCTCCCGCCGCTCCACCGACTCCGACGGAGCACATGCTACCAAGTCCATCACCGCCCGCCCTGCCGCCCGTTCCAACATCAACCTTTCATTACTAGTCTTCGGAAAACACTCATCCAAAGCCTCGAAATAAACCCTAAACCATCTCAAACATTCTTGAAAACCCCTAACGAACTCAAATCCATCAATGCCGACATCCAAATCGGCTTCTTCTTCAACCACCGTAACTATCCTCGGATTCAAACTCCGAAACATCGATAACAAATAATCGCGACGAGCACTAATGGCGGAACGTAACGTGCCGTTAAAGTTAACGGCTAGGGCTTCGTCTTCTTTAATATCCAGTTGAGATAAATTAAATTCAGATAAATCGCCCGTATGATGTATAACGTGGAATTTGAACGGAACGCCCATGAGCCTAGCGAATTTTTCCATCCGGTTCCCGATTTCTTTCATGACTTTCTGAACGCCGCCACTACCGCCGCCGCCGGATTTCGTCGCCACCACTATCGTGAGGCGGAGATGCGGGGTTTCGTCCGTACGCGTGGCGATTGCCTCCAGGAGAGTGGGCCACTGCGTGCAATACGTGTTGCTGACGTCAACAATGTGTAACTTGCTCTCCCCTTCTAAAGCTTCCATAATAGCACCATTGCACGCCACGTGTCCGAAAGTGGTCCAGGGACTAACTTCCTGGAATTTGAGGACCAGCTTTCTGGTAGACTCGAAGGAACACGTTTTCTCCGACGCCGACGCCAGAGCCCGGTAGGAGCGGTCGCCGGAGTCCGTCATGCGACTGAATAGAGCTTGGAGGAAATAAGAAGCGAGTTTCTGATCGGTGTCTCCGTAAGGAGAAGAAAGCTCGTTGAGCATCCACATGAGCTGCTGAAGACGCGAGCTGTTTTTCTCGGCGATGGTGCGGGCCGCCTCTAGGAGGATATCGGAAGCCCACTTGCCGGAGAAGGAAGAAGCGAATTCCTGGGTAATGTTTCCAGCGGGGGAGAAAGAGAATTGATCGGAAGATTGCTGCTGAGTAGTAGTAGTAGTAGTAGTATAGTCATAAGCACCGCTGCCTCCATGACTGTGGTGGTGGTGCGGTGGAGTGTTGCTGGTAGGAGTAGGGGTATTGGAAGTAATTTGGTGAAAGGGAGGAGGGTTAGATTGAGAATAGTATTGCCTTGAAGAATTGGAAGAAGAGAAGTCTTCTTCATGATCCATGTAAAAGTTGAAGCATTCTTGATCTTGATCTTCAATTTGGTTATGGCTTTGATTTTGATATTGATATTGATATTGATGATTTGGGTATTGTTTGGTTGAAGATCTTGAGCTGCTTGAGGTTCTGCTTGTGGAGTTGAAAGAATTTTGATCAGATTGTTGTTGTTGTTGTTGTTGTTGTTGAAGGTTGACTAACCTAAACAAGGTATCCATTAAAGAAAAGAGCAAGCCACATCAATGGGGAACAATTAAAAGAAATCAAAATATCTTTTTTATAAAAGAATATTTTTTATTTTATTTTTGGAGTCTTGGTATACAAGATAGATAGAGATAGATGGATAAAGATAATGGGTTGGTTGTGTTTATGCTTTAACAATGGAAGAATATGGATAAAAGAGAGGGGTAGAGAGAGGAGATGAGGAGGAGGATCTTCATGTTGGATTTTAGCTTGGTGTTTTTATGCATAAACATGTGTTTGAGAGAGAGAGAGAGAGAGAGAGAGAGAGAGAGAGAGGAGAGAGAGACTAAGTAAGAATTGGTTTGCTTTTGGTGTAAGAGATGATGAGAGGGAATGAATGGAATTGTGAGTTGTGAGGTGCTTTCTCACTTTCTTTTATGTCATAGTAAGTCTCACTTTTGAGGAAGGGGGTTCTTTAAATTATGGTTAATTAGGAGGGGATTTGACTTGGCTTTGTCTCCTCAACTTTAGTTCATGAAAAAGAAATATAAAGGCATTGATGTAATCCTTATTAATAGTAAGAAAAATGTTGGAAATATATAGTGAAAATCACTTGTGATAAATATAAGATTAGCTTTCACTACTATACCCAATAACTATTAACTCGAGTCGAATTAAACTAGTGTGTACATGTACGTGGGAGCGGGCGTGACATACGGTGTATTTGAGCTATTCAAGAACGAAACGTTCATGTCATTGGCTCCATGCTTCAGCATTAACGTTTTGAATTCAATTTTTTGAGTTAAATGTCGTATAAACTATAAATAAAAGAAAAAATAATACGGTTCAATCAGTTCCGATTTCGCTTTCGAAAAGAGTAGGAGTGTGTTTGAGAAAGGGGTAAAACAAAAGCTGCCGGCGTGCATGATTTGTATGATTAAACCCACCACACCAATATCATCACCAAGAGGGGCACCAAAACCATACTCCTCACATTGCTCTGCCTCCCATTCCCTCTTCAAACTCTGCCAATATCTTCCTTCCCTCTTACTTTTTTTCCTTTTCTATGCTTTATTACAAAAACCCATACATTTTTATTCTTACCACTCCAATAAAGCTTGCTTCTTAAGGCTATTAATTACTAATATATGTATATGTATATGGAACTTCCTCAAACTCTAGGGCATGCCTTCCTCCACATTCCACTTTACCCCATATCATCATAGTTTATAACACCACTCAATTACCTATGCCTTACACACCTACATTCCCTATAAATATATTTTCAAATTTTAGCCATTTTAGATATACAACAAATTATTTAGAAGAAATTCAGTTTTCAACTGCCCAATTGATACCTCAAGTAATTATCAAATATCTTCTGATCAAGCAATATTCGTATTTTCGAATAAGGATTTCCCGTATGAGAGTTCCTGAATTCGAAGCCCACAAGCTTCATAGGGCAAGTTGTATTTATGGTTTGTTTTTAATAGAAATAAGAGCAAGTCGTATTTCTAATTTGTTTCTAATAGCCTAGGCATTATCATCAAAGACGCTTCAAGTGTCAATTTTGTAATAACTAAAGACATTTATAAAAAACTCAACTTAAAAAAAAAAAAGATACCTCAAATAATTAATCTTTAACCAAGGTTAAAGTTCAAAGTCTATAAATACCCCTTAGAGAACCAGTTTTTATTTTTTTTTTTGGATAAATGACAAATAAGGGTATAAAGCTTGGGGATTGTTCGTATAAAAAAGGGTTTGATGTTTCAAAATTAGCAAATAAGGATCTAAAAATAACAAATATTAGCAATTAAAAACTTTTTGACGGTAAATAAGGATCTAAAGTTACTAATTCTTAACAAATAACGATCTGATTTAACGGAGATTTCCAACCTTTTCGTATGAAAAACTCTTAATTGCTAATATTTATCAACTATTTATCATCTTCAGCCATGATCATCAACGAGTTTTAGATCATCAAACTCCTTTTTTACAAACGATTCCCAAACATTAGACTCTTATTTATTGTTTACCCTTTTTTATTAGTATGGCTCATAATAATTTGTATCTAATTATGTCTTAATCCCTAATTATGTCTTAATTCCTATTTAACGTGGGCTCTAGCCCATCTCAGAATTTTGAAAAAAAAATTAAAAAAATTTAAACCTAAGTCACCGACTATATATAACTTTTTTTTATATATAAAGTTATTTTTCACTGTTTTATTGTTTATAATATTTTTTAAATATCAAGCCCACACAATTTTAAAATCCTGAATCCGCAACTGATCATCAAATTTGTTTTCAACAAATTAAGCCTCACCGACAGTCTCCTTGTTTTAGATGCAAATTGTCGCAACACATGAATGAGGTAGATACGGCAAATTCTAAATACAGGGAGTTTAAAATACAGGGATCCCGGGAAATTACTAATTTGCCCCTTTATATACCAATTTTTTTTTTTTATCATTTCAAACACTCTCTCTCTCAGACTCTCCCTCTTCTCTGTGAACGAACGAGAGAAAGGCGATTTCAATCGACTCGCAACAACGGAAAAAGGAAAAATCGATAATGGTGAGAGTAAAAATCCCGGCGTCCCAACCCCGCCGCACTGGAGCCGACGCTACCGCCAAAGTAATCGTCGCCGGAGCGTCCTCTTCGACCGTGCCCGTAAAGAAGGTAAACTTAAACCTAATTTAATGGGACATCTCGAGTGAAACCACTCGAGATGAATCTCGAGTGGGTTTATACGAGATGTCTCGTATAAACCCACTCGAGACGCATCTCGAGTGGTTTCACTCGAGATGTCATCCCACCGTTGTTGTTGATTTGTGTTAGATTGTTTAAAATTGAATCCAAGTTTTGGCATAAACCGGGTAGCAAATGAACTGGGTTTTAATGGGACATCTCGAGTGAAACCACTCGAGATGCATCTCGAGTGGGTTTATACGAGATGTCTCGTATAAACCCACTCGAGATGCATCTCGAGTGGTTTCACTCGAGATGTCATCCCACCGTTGTTGTTGATTTGTGTTAGATTGTTTAAAATTGAATCCAAGTTTTGGCATAAACCGGGTAGCAATGAAGCTGGGTTTTAATGGGACATCTCGAGTGAAACCACTCGAGATGCATCTCGAGTGGGTTTATACGAGATGTCTCGTATAAACCCTCGAGATGCATCTCGAGTGGTTTCACACGAGATGTCTCTAATGTATTGTCTCTCTCTTATTTCAGTGTTTTTTGTAGGCACGTGAACCTATGACCGTTTCGGCTAGAAAGAGGAAGGGCGATAAGCGTTTGGAGAGAGAAGAAAACCGGAGGAAGGCCGGCACGAGGGAGCCACGGTGATGATGAGCGGGGAGGAGGAGGCGGTCGATAGGGATAGTGGGGAGGAGGAGGAGGATAGTTCGATGGGGAGGAGGAGGAGGATAGTTCGATGGGGAGGAGGAGAGTGATAGTTACGGTGGTGGAGGTGGAGGTGGAGGTGGAGGTGGAGGTGGAGATGGAGATGATGATGATGGTGGAGGTGGAGGTGAGGAGGAGGTGGAGGAGGAGCGGGAGGAGGAGGAGGATATAGCAGAGCCTCTAGACCACCGAGACATGGGAGGAGGCGGGGTCGGGTTGTGGCTATCGGGCGGGGACGGGGAGGAGGCGGGGGTGTGGAGGGCGACCATCACGGCGGCTGAGAGGGACCACTGGTGGTGGCCCGAGAGGATGTTTCCTTGCTATACGGGTTCGGTGATCACCGAGCCGGACAGATTTGGAGTGACTCCATTAGTGAGTCATTAGTGACTTTCCGAGACGAGGCGACGCATCCGGATAGGTAAGCTACTAATTAATGTGATATGTTTAAAATCTTGAAGTCATTTATACCACACACACACCGTAAATATTCCTTTACTTATCCCATGCCGTTTTTTTCTCGAGAATTGATTATATTTTTGTTTCGAATCAACAGGTTCGACCGCGATGCGCATCCGCCGCCGATAGAGCCCGGGCCGGCCCTCGTGGATGCGTCGGGCCTCCAGCCGCACGGTGCGGTCATTCGTAGGCCGAACCATGCGGCCGCTTACGGCATTTTGGAACGGTGGTCTCTGAGACTAACTCGTTCCATATGCCTTGGGGAGATGACGATCACGCCGCATGACGTCTTTCATATCCTAGGTATGTTGTTGTTATATACTACACTCCGTCCCGCACGACTTAGGATTTTGGTCAACTTGAGTTCACTTTGACCGAGTAATTTAAACAAAAAAATAATTATCCAAATAAAATTCTAAAAATTGTTATTGTATCAAGCCTATATGAACCGTCTACATTCATGTCGGCATTACTGTTTATTTTTATAAATTCATCTCTTGTCTTGAAATGTTTATGTTCATTTTCATTTTACAGTATCATGTATGTAGGCCGACTGTTCGGTATCCGGACCAGTGCGACCTATCCGCATCCGTAGCCACCTCCAGGTTGATCGGCCTTTGGGTACTCATTGAGGAGGTCGAGCGCCTATTTACTCGGCGTAGAGGGGGCATGACGATGCCCGGCGTGCGTCCGCGTATATCCTGCACCTATTGGGTTGCACGATGTTCGTGGACAAGAGCGGGATAAGGTGCCCGCAGCCTACCTTCCCCTGCGTGGATCTAGACGGCCTCCCACTCTCTCGGGGATCGGCCACTTTGGCATATATGTGCGAGAGTTGGGGAAGGCGTCCGCATCCGGATGCGCAGATGGGCGGTTGTGCGGCTCTCCTAGAGGTACATCTTACTCCATTCACTTTCTTTACCGTCTACTCCCCCCACCTCTCGTTATTAAATGTTGCATTTGAGTAGTTTTTAATACTTTTTACATACATATCGTGCTGGATATACGAGTACTTTCCGGGTTTTCGGCGAGTTCTTGACCCGCGGTGGCGGCGAGGGCGTAGAGAGCCCGTAGATGGTCTCGTGATGATTCTACCGGGAGGTCGTTCGATCATCTTGTGCGGTATCGCCGCATTCTTGACGGGATGGGGGCGACGGTGTGAGTTATTCATATTAAAACTGTTATACGTTTTTGTGTCCTTCCTTCCGATATTATGTTGACTTTGCCTAACAATGTCTACTCACAGGTTATTTGGACTCCTTATGGGACCGGGTCGGACACGATACTGCCTGTTTCATACTACAGGGGTGTTATACGCTTCTGTGACATCACTGAGGCGTATATGGCTGATCGTGTGACCAGGGCTTCGGGTACTGTGAGAGGATCCTGCATCGCCCCCATAGCAGCTTGAGATATGCGTTTTGGCAAAGGGTCAGAAGGGGTATCAGAAGCATTATGGTGGTGACATAGATCAGACTTGGGCAGATTGGGTTGAGTTTGGCTAGAGTGTCAGTACATGGTTTGGATCTTATCAGAAAGGAGCGGTCTCGAATTCAGACACTCAAGTATGGTCGTACTCCGGGTTATGTCATCAATGAGGCTGATTGCGGGTGTTACATCAGGCGGACACATGGACTTCCTTGTTCCCGTGAGATTTCACATATAGAGGAGCGTGGGGACGGATTGAGCTTTCCATGATTGATGAGTTACGGAAGAAGTTGGACATTGAAGTGGACACCCGTTCATCCGAGGATCCCCATAGATATCGGCAGGTTTTCGAGATGTGTTGGCTAGAGTTGAGACTGACTCGAACCGGTAAGGAGAAGGTTATTATGGCGAGATGGAAGAAGGGCTTAATCACCACGCGATGGTTGCTTCCGAGCCGGATCATACTTCAAGGCGAATCAACCAGGCCGGAAGTTCAAGAGAACCGTCGAATTGGGAGCATACAAACAACTTTTATGGAGTCCCCGCTACACCGCCCTCGACTAGAAAAGGGTATGTATTTTCATGCAAATTATGCCTCAAATCTTTGGGTGTTTGTTGTACATTTGACTTGCTTCTCACACTTCTTTTTATTTTTCCCTGTTTCGGGTCTAGATGTGCATTCATGGCATCAACCCAAGTGAGTTTGGATTCCACGCGCAAACGGAAATCACCTACCAAACCCACACCATCAACCCCGCTAGTACTCCTACGTCTCATCCACCGCTAGCTCCTTCCTGGTCGTGGGAGAGGACGGGGTCGAGGTCGAGGTCGAGGTCGAGGACGGGGTCGAGGACGGGATCATGGTCAGGGACGTGGAGAGGGAAATGGACATCCCAATCACACTAGTATATACGACTCCGCGTACTTGGCGTATTTTCCGCCTTTCATTATCCCTTATATTGGAGGCATCACCAACGTCAAAGGAGATGGTCATTGTGGCTATAGAGCCGTAGCATTACAAATATACGGAGATGAGGAGTCGTGGGGCCGAGTTCGCTCGTAATGTTACACAGAGGTGCGTGATCACCAAGAGCTTTATGAGAGAGTTCTATCTTGGATACCGGTATCGGAGCTGTTACGTAAGCTTGCTTGTTATGAACCGTGGGCGCCCGACTATTATTGGATGACGCTCCCAGAGGTTGGGCACATCATTGCCACGAGGTATAACGTGGCGTTTATTTCGTACGGATCTAGCGGTGGCAACTTATGCCTTCCGGTGACCGTACGTGCGGGAGTACAACCACCGACGGACACAGTTGTGCTGGGACAAGTCCCCACCCATTTTATAGCGGTATGATACTTTACTTTATCATCTATATTATATTAGTTATATTTTGTTGTCCTACTTATAGTCGTTATATTTGATGGCCTTGTATTTAACTGTTAATGCTTTTGCAGCTTCACATGTTAGGCAATGATTACCCCATTCCACCAACACCGCTCCCTTGGAGGTCCCAATGTGATCCAAGCGCAAGGCAACTGCACCTCCCATACCAAGATAGGACATCAGAGTACAGTCGACTATATGAGGAGGACAGCGATGCAAGAAGACAAAGATTACATTTGGGATAGTATATGTGTTATGGTTTTTTATTTATCCACTTTGTATGAATGTTTGAATTAATTGCTTTCGTTTCGTAAACACTTTCATTTCGTAAACAATTTGGCGATACTATACGTGTAATGGTATATTCATCCCTCCCATGGTTTTTGTGGAGATGTCCTATCACATTCACAATCAAATTTTATTCCAAGTTCAGTCTCTTGTTAGCTTTTCCTGTTGCTGAAGTGAAACATTAGCCTCTGATGCATATCTCGTGCCAGTCTACCCGAGATGTCCTCTTGTATCTCGGGTAGACTTACACGACATAAATCTCGTGTAAATGTACCCGAGATATGTCGTGTAAGTCTACCCGAGATGTAAGAGGACATCTCGGGTAGACTTACACGAGACGGGCAGGGGCAGCGATGGAACAAATTAGATCCCTGTATTTAAGATCCCTGTATATAAATATATTTAAGTGTTAAGTTGGGAAAAATAAGGTACGGCCAATCACTTATAACGTTAAAAACAGCAACCGTGGCGTGATAATCTATAAGCTTTGTTTTTTGGCCGAGTTCCTCCTTCCGCTTAATGGGAGCGATCGTCCCACGACATGACGTGATCGCGTGGTGTGACGGATGGTCTTATAAGTTAATTATAAGACTAATTTGTCTCTTATAATTGGCTTATAAGACAAATTTTTCAACCAAAAAAAACAAAAATTTCAAGAATAACAACGAATTGCTCTCATAATTTACACAAAAATTCAAAATTTTCAATAATGACAACGAATTGCTCTCATAATTTACACATTTACAAACTCTTATAAGTTAATTATAAGACTAAATCACCTCTTATAATTAACTTATAAAACTATTTTCTCTCATAATTTACACATTTATAACTCTTATAAGTTAATTATAAGATTGAAATTAGAGGAGGGAGCGATCGCGCCATGTTGTGGGGCGATCGCACCCAAAGACCAGAAGCTACCGCGCGATCGCACCATGTTGTGGGGCGATCGCTCCCAATTAGGCGGAGGGGTGTCTGGGGAATTTGAATCTGGTGATTACTCCTTATTTGAAATTTATAAAAAAAAATTCTTTAAGGGGAAAAAAAATCTGGGTTGAGAGACCCTAGGGGAATTTTTCCTTGTTTTTTAACCACTATCTTTCACTTGTTCAGTTCCTCCGGTAACCTCTTAACCATTAAGCGGTTTTTTTCAAGTTTGTGCTCTTCATGGATTTCATGCATCAATCATGAGAAATGATATTCCTTGTTTGGTGTTTGTTTGTTTGTTTGTGTACACTGTCTTTGTCTCCATTTGAGAATTGTTCAAAGGACAAAAATTCTTGGAGGAGATCATTCTAGATATTCTAGATAATAGACATAGATTGTCCATCTTCCAATCAAAGATTGTGCATCAAAACAATGGTCATCAATGATGTTGGTCTCTTGAGTCTTTTAGTTCTATAATGATACGTTTAAATATGAGATAAAACTAGTTGATGGATAAGATAATGAGATACAATCAATATGAGACTGTAACTCTGTGCTCTCGTCTAACTATATATTTTAGGCTTTCGTATACTAAAATATAGACAGTAACATGCCATATTGATTTAGCCAAATTAATCTCTCTAGACTACCATCGAGAATCTTAGATGACGAGTGTGAAATTATGGCTAGATACCTGACTTTTTGGTATCGACTCAACGAAAGAAGCGTGATGATTGCAGACATAATTGATCGTAGGTTAATTCGTATCACAAGCAAGAAGTATTCCACAAAGCGTAATTCAAACTAATCCCTAATGAGGTATTTTGTTGCACCCACCATTGTAATTAGTGCTTCAATATCCAATTGGGACAGTTTTCTTACTGTCGGACTGCATTATAGTATAAGGTTTTTAAATTAAAGGGTTCAAGGGATTTGTTGGGCCCACAAAGTTGTACTTAATTAGCTAAAATAAAAAAATTAAAAGTGGCTGATAATTACAAGCTGAGAATAAACATTAGATGAAACGTCACTGCCTCAACCACAATGCAAAACATTTGTATATAAAGGAAAAGGAGGTTAGAATTAATAAATTGGACGGTTTATTTTAATAATGTTTTGCTTATTTGAAAGAATTAATGTCGCAACAACTTGATAAAATAACGTTACTACGTAGACTGCTTTTGTTGTTTCCATGAC
The DNA here is from genome assembly GCA_022495995.1 of Adenophora triphylla var. japonica. Classification (NCBI taxonomy): domain Eukaryota; kingdom Viridiplantae; phylum Streptophyta; class Magnoliopsida; order Asterales; family Campanulaceae; genus Adenophora; species Adenophora triphylla. The sequence continues at coordinate 256,408 of JAFEMH010002967.1, read as the reverse complement.
CCTGTCATAAGCTAAAACCAAGTCTAATTTTGAGCTTGACCATCTTATTATTATTTATTATTTTTGAATAATTTGACCCTCATTTAACTGACTAGCTAGCTCAAGATAGGGATGCCCAAACCGAAACTGGAACCGGCCCAAAACCATGGAATCATCATGAACCGGAACCGGAGTCGGAACCGGCAATTTGGCGGTCCGGTTCCGATTTCCACTTTTTAAAAACCGTGAACAGGCGGTTTCGAACCGCCCGAACCGGAACCATCAGAAATCGTAACCGAAACCGTTAACCGAACCGTCAGAAACCGTTTGATTAGTCAGAATATATCCGTTTAGTTTTTTTCTATCTTTTTTTATATATCTTTTTGTAAAAAAAAAAATCACTAATAAAAAAAATCTAAAATATTATTTCCTAATTAATAAAAAATAAAAAAAATGAAGGATAGTCCATGTCCGTCCCTATTTTCTTTTATGTACTTTCATTTGTTTAATTTTTTTCTATCTTTTTTATATAACTTTTTGCAAAAAAAATCAGTAATAAAAAAATTATAAAACAGTTTTTTCTATTCAAAACAAAAAACAAAAACTGTTGAACGGCCGGTTCGGAACCGAAACCGTGAACCGACGGTCGGAACTGGAACCGTAAATGGTCATCCCTAGCTCAAGATTTGTGTTCTGGTAACTAGAGCATATCATCTGCGAGACGAGATTACAAGTACCACTTTTGAGTCATTAGAGTTGACATTATCAAAAAGAGTTGACATTATCATGACATCATCATTGATGCATAACCTTTGGATCACTTGTGATGCACGATGTGTAAAATAAAAATGGTACAGGTGATCTCGACTCGTCGTCCAGATATAAAATCAACCTTTAGTGTGTGTGGATTTGTTTGCTATGTGGAGTAGGTGGTTTTCAACCTCCACTACAAGAACAATTTGGCTGATAAAAAGTGGTTGCTAACTGATCCTCTCATTTCCCCCTAATTCTAGCCACTAATCTCATTTTGAGTCTTGTTCTTATCCTCCTAATGAAGTGGGTACTAGAAGATCCTAGCAACTCTTAAAAGGAAAGCCATAATCTTTTAAATCAAGCTCCAAAATATCTTTCAAGTCATGCTAAAGACAGACAAATCTTATGAAGCACATAAACCTAAAACCTACTATTATGTAATCATTGATACAAGCATAAACCTACTATTACTTCCGTCTCAAACGTCCCAAAATGAATGTTCAATTTTTTCAAATTTACTTTCGATCAATAGCAAAGTTGAAAGCTTTTGGACATTAATTTTGAGACGTAGGGAGTAGCATATATGGTAGGGATGGCCAAACCGGACCGGAACCGGAAAACCGGACCGAAAAAGCCCGAAACCGCCATGAACCGCCACGAAAATCGGAACCGGGGTAACCGGATCCGTTTTGGATAAGGGCCGGTTAAGGTTCACATAAATGGTGAGCCGGACCAGAACCGGACCGAAACCGGACCGAAAATTCCTTGTTTTTCAATAATTTTTAGCTTCTTTATTCATTATTGACCGGAACCGCACCGGAACCGGATTGTGGTAACCGGAACCGGATTCGGGGTAAGCAAGGGCCGGTTAAGGTTCACCCTTTTGCCAAACCGGAACCGGTTTTGGCTATATGGTATCAATCACAAGAGTCCTTTCCATATTTTGCCCCTCCTAGAAAGATTACATTAAACAGCAAGTTCATAAGCAAGGTCCCCTGGCTATGTGAGGAAAAACTATACTACTGTAAATCCAGAAAAGGTTTCAAATGGGGATTATGGAGACTGTATAGTGGTTCTGAAAAAGTAGAAATTGGAGTTTACTTTTCCGAGACAAGCCCATGAGACCCCCCACCACACCATCATACACTTACAAAACTCTTCTGTTTCCCACTCAAAAAAAGAATACCTTCTTTTCTGCCAATCACAATCCACTATTACAAGTGGCCAACGACCCCCCCCCCCAAAGACTTTTCAACTATGCTACCTAGGCTTGCGGGGCCCACTCATAAGCCTATGTGTCCATCATCACCCTTGATCATACCCTAAGAGCACCCTTGCAACGAGCCCACTAAAGCGTGCAGTTAAAATATAACATGCAACTATCCTCCCTTTTGTTGTTGAGTCAATGGTTGATATTAACTTAACTTTAGATGGGTCCCACAAATATGAAACTAATCACGACCATTCACAAACATATAGGGGGTATGTGGTTGAATCAGGACCGACCATTCACAAACATATAGGGGGTATGTGGTTGAATCAGGACCGTCTAAGCAGTCCCAAATTCTTTAGGATGCAGGAAAACTCTACAAATGTATGGACATGATTAATTGACTAAAAGTGAGGCCCATATGTGGTATGATAAAATCAGGACCAAATGCTGAAGTGGAGCATACCCCCATCTAAAAACAGGAGGCCAAGTTGATCCATAATTTGAGATCTTCAAGCATGACTAGTACCCAAACGTGATAAATTTGGAACTACTACAACAGGAGTTCCCCTGCTCTGCTGTAGCCATGGACATTGCATCCTCAGAACTAACAGTGGTAGTGTCATCCAAGAAAGTGTGAAAGTAATGTGTTTGTTGTTAATACCACTAATGGTTATCAAGCATCCGAATGGACATCCCACCACTTGACTTGAAGCCAGTGACTTAGAGATGGATGACTTCGTGACTTAGAGATGGATGACTTTCCGCCAGTGACTTAGAGATGGATGACTTCGTGACTTAGAGATGGATGACTTTCCGTGAGTATGCGTATATTAATCAAAAAAAATATATGAACCTTCACTCTTTGGTGATCAATAAGAAAAATATAGACCACCACGGGAACACAAATTTAAATATTCCCGCGTTAAATGCATCATAATGTACAACATAAAATACAAACTCAATGCAATACCCTTATGAAGCCAAAGGTTACTTTTCTCTCTATGATTGGTAGGGTAAAAATCCAGCCAGCATTTATGCAAGTATAATACAAGATAAATCTTACCAGGAGGAGAAATCCTTAAGTTCCCGTGTTGAGGCCCCCAATTTTCTTTTCTTGACTACTGTGCCAGATTGCAGATTGTTAACGGCAGACTCAACTTTTGTAGTTGTTGCTTTCAAATATTTCCCAACGCCACCACCTGAAGATCCAGCCTCTACCGCTCCAGTCCCTGGATTACTAAACCATGCTCCAATTTTATCCTGCCAATGCAGCAATTCACACACGATTAATATTGTGAGAAAAAAGAAATAAAAGTGGATCATTAACGTTAAAGGGTCCAACACGAACTTTATCTTCATCCTCTGCCACCTTCTCTTCCTCAATCTTCTTTTCCTCTTCTTCATCCATTTCTGAGTAAGGATTGACGAATACCGTTGCACTAATTATCTTGATCTCTTCCTGCACAAACATGACAAAAATATAATACTCCCTCCGTCCCAAAATGTTTCCCATTTGACTTTTTTATTGAACTTTGACCATAAATATATGACAATTTAATTATGTTCATGAAATTCTAAAAATTCCTATTGATTCACCATTAATAATATTATCAACAACAACTTTTAAAATTTCATGAACATGATTAATCTCCATAAATTTGTGGTCAAAGTTCAACAAAAAAGTCAAATAGAACAAACATTTTGGGACGGAGGGAGTATTTGCTAAAATCTAAAGGTATCTAAACAATCAAACTATGAAAGAATTAAGACTGGTGTACAAAAGGAGGATAACATATAAAACAAAATAGATTGAATTTCAAGAAAACCATACAAAAAATATGGTTGCTGATCAGCTAGTACAAATGTTGCCGAAACTATTCTACTGGAGCTTTCTTTTATCCAAGGCTTCTAGCAATTTCTCCTCTGGTGTGCTTCAGTCAAAAGTGTACATGACGGGACGCTAATTCCATCACAAGTTATACAACTTCTCATGTAATCTACTTATAATCCATTAGATTTAGTTAATGGTTAAAGACTTTCCTGGGAGGAAAACTCCATCTCTTTTGGGTAAACTTCTAGTACAAAAAAATTTCAAGGAAACATGGCACATTCGGAAACAGTCATTTTAATATTAATGTGCACATTCTAAGTTCATCATAAATAATGTCCCAACCATAACTGCGGCACCAATACAAAGAAAAGGTTGTTGTTGGGAATATGTGACCCAAGTTCCTCAGATTTTTCTGATCCTATTACGACGAGGTGTTCAGGGGATAGTCCTGGACATAATGGAATTCGGAGTAAGATTTGTTGAATAACCAAACCAAATAAAGAATCAAGTGCTCTGTCACTGTAAAGACATATGATACCAAGTATATGCATTTCATTATCACAACTGCATTTCCGATGCTGACTTAGCACCTACGGGACAGTTATTATATCCATTGTTTGAGTGAAGGGGGTCAATCGTGTGTTGAGAGGATGTATGTTAGGCCTTGTAACACTACCTAGTGTTTAAGGTAGATTAACGTTGAGAACATCTCTATAGGACACTAAGGGAATATCCATTGGCAATATTGGGGAAACGTTGAAACGTGCTTGTGGTTAGGGGTGGCAATTTCCTACCAATGGGTATACCCATTAAGATTTCATCATGCTTTGAACAATTGTACATTATCTTATGTACAATAGTTTAACATATTATATATTTAATGGATAACACCCATTGGATAACCAAAATACCCATTTTGCCACCCCTACTTGTGGTCCTGTGAACAACTATTATGGCATGGCTCTTTCACATGAACTAGTGATCAAGTCTTCAAGAATTTATGAGTTAAACATCTTTTACTTGTGATTCAAATAAAATTTTGGTGAACTGGTTGATCAATCAAAACTATTTTACTTACAATTTCAATGACAACATAGTAAAGCCGTTATCAGGGCATCTTGAAAGAGAAACTAGGGTCATTGGTGGGATGAACCACATGTAGTCTTGTGTTAGTCTTGTGTTTGTGGGGTTCCTTATTAAGCACGGTGATATTTGTCCAATTTAAAACAGATTCCATATTAAGTGGTATTGTTATCATAGCATGGCAAATGAGCAAACAAAAATCAACATAAACAGATTTTATGTTCTTGGTAAATACTCTATAAACACAATGGTGTTCATAAAAAGAAAAATCAAGCAAATATGATGTGTGTACAAGTGCGTGCATATACACTTCTTGGGACAGTCAACACGAAGTAAATGAGATTCAGCCTCTCAGGATTAACACCCCTAAACAGTGTACACTCAATCTTGAAATCAAATATGATAGGTTAACAAATTCCTAAAACAATGGTCTACAACTCATATCATTATGATACTAAGAAAACAGGAAGAATTTAATAGAAATTTTATGTTTCAAAAGCATACTCATATTACTCTAAGAGGAAGTTGGGGGTGGGGGGTAAGCAACCTTTATTGGAAATCAATGATCAGGCGTGATAATAAAAAAAGGAGGGAGTAAGCTCACCAAAGGGCGATCATCATCATCAACAGGAACTTTTTCCATAACTGACAAGGTTGGCAAGCCTCCTACAACTCCACCAAAAACACTGTGTTTGAAGTTTAAATGGGGCGCGGACTTGTACATGATGAAAAATTGTGAGCCATTCGTGTGGGGGCCACTGTTAGCCATGCTAACAACACCCCTTCCGGAATGAAGCAACTTTGAATTCACTTCATCACTGAAATTCTTTCCCCATATAGACTCGCCTCCTTTTCCAGTGCCTGTAGGATCACCACCTTGAATCATAAAGTTTCTGCAGAAACGAAAACAACACTTTTCCATGTAAGAGGAATCCAAAGAAAACTCAAGTGTTCATATCTAAAGGCAAATAGTTAGAAGCAATACCTTATATTTCTATGAAAGGCTACTCCGTTATAATAGCCTCGTTCACAAAGAGTTATGAAGTTTTCACACGTTCTAGGAGCAATGTCACAATGCAGTTCAATGTTCAAATCACCATGTGTTGTTTGCAGCTGAACGTAGCCTTTTTTATTGGGATTTTTTTCAACTTTGACATACTCAAAGTCATTTTTTGTAACCGGGTCATAAGCGGTAGAAGTAAAGGATCGTGATGCAGCGCCACTTGTGAAACGGCTTTTCACCTGGATGCTTAAAAATGTTAGAACTAACGATATAATATATGTGATGTGTTAAGCTTTATCAGGCCATGGTCAGTGTGGATTAGCTAAATGTGAAAGAAAAAGACAAGCTTCATATGCATGCACATTGAGCAATCATGACTATTTTGTCCACAAATACTGTTACTATTGCTAAATAACTCCTTGCACAAAAGCTTCAAAAGAATAAGTGGGAGAAGCAGAACGCTAAGAAAAAAGAAAAAGAAAAGTGTGAACAGGAATTTAAAACAAAGAGATGGTAAAACCCCAAAAAAACATATTACGAGCAACATGCGAGAAGATTTCTTCCAAATAGAAGGTGTGAGAGATAATGAGAATAAAACATGCCCACATCAAGTATGACAACATTCGAGTCGAAGACACTCTAGCTACAACCTAAAGAAAATAGCAGTGCTATTGAGATTCTAGATCCAACCAGATTAGAGAAGAACTGAAGATAGTTCTAAATGTCTGCTCTTTTTGCTCATTGACCAGGAAGTCAAGCCTCTCAATCAAATCACTTAATATTTGACAGCCTTACTTTCATGTTTCCAAACATTCCATTTTAAACTCCACGAATTTATCTTTGAACATGCAACAAGGTAACCACAAAAATTGAGGCAACATAGACACCCTTTTCTTGCCTTCAAGTTTCCTCAAATTGTGCCTGAAAGTTAATGCTAAGTCTTCTCTTTTTGCGAGCTTATAGCCTTGTGCACATTTTTTTTCCACGAGAGAAAATTTGACAGCCTCACTTCCATGTTTCCAGAACTTCATTTTAAATCCATAGATTTAACTTCGAACAAGCAAACAAGATACCCGCAAAATTTGAGGTGATATAGAAACCTTTTTCTTGCCTTCAAGCTTCCTCACCTTGTGCGCCAAAGCTAATGCTAAGTCTTTTCTTTATGTGAGGTTATAGGCTTATGCCCATTTGTTTTTTCCAAGAGAAAATGTGATTTTCAACTTAGTATTAATCTCCAAAAAGAACTAATGCCTTATTTGCCAACAAATCTTGCCACGTGCTTCCTAATAAAGAAATACACGCAATGAATAGCTATAATTGCTGACAATATTCACGCATGGAGGTAATCTTGATTGTTCAAAAACCATTTGATTAACAAAACTGAAAGAAAGAGAAAAGAAACCAAAAACATGGAAACTACAGGCGTCTTTAGCAGAAAGTTTCTAAGAGGTAGCAAAAAGATTTAATGGCGTGTTGTGTAAGAAGGAGGCCACAACGTCATTTCAGAATTGTATTTACTGCATGCCTATGATAGTTTGTTTCATCAACTAAGTTGGAAAACTAACCAGTTTAGCATTTACTGGTGTCCTGTCACCAGCCATATGCATGGCTATTCGAGCAGCAGTTTTATCACTTGAAGTAGCCTTCGCAGCAGCAGCACTTCTTCCATGTACAGATGCAGATGCAGCATCTACAATACTGAAAGCCTGTGTTTTTGCCTCAACATTCTTGTCCTCTTTGATACGTGATCTAGCAGCTAAAATGGCAGTAAGTGCAGCAGCTCTTTCATTCTGCGCCTTATTTCCACCACCCCCATGCAGTGCAAGTTCCTTTCCTTTCTCTGTCCCAAGCTCCTTTAGCATTTGCTTAATATCCCCAGTAACGTTTATGTTGTAGGATGGATCTGATTCCATTTTCTTGACTTCTGAAAATAGACACCAAGAACTTCAAATTTGTTTGGGGAAAAATGAAACATTACTGATCAGTCCCTACAATTTGTAAAGGCTACTACCCACCTTCATCTTCAACTCTCAAACTTTTCTTGACATGGTCAAAATCCTGCAGAGTCTTGATGTCCAGTGCATTGGGATTCTATGAAGGCATATGTGAATCAGAAAACTTGAGAATTTTCTAACCATTACATCAGATCGAAGCAGGAGTCTACTGAAGCCACAACTTACCTGAATTGTAATAAGGTCTTCCCTTGTGAATGGTTCCTCTGTGAGAAGCTCCTTCCAGTTCTTGGTTTTAAGATTCAATTCTTTGATCGCCTATAAAAGAAAAGCAGATGAACATAACAAATTACAATGAGAACTGAAACAGAAGAATGAAAATGACAGGCCACCAAAATACCTCATAGCAGAATACATTTCCCGTCGTTCTCACGGCAACAATGTGAGTAAATTCAGTAAAAACCTTGTTCAACACTGGGCAATGGAACTCTCCTACAGAAACGAAAAGATGAGTTACGAACGGAAAAAGATGAATAGCTATGAAGCAAGGATACTCCAAAATGGTCTGCGCAGTGGTATCGACTATCGAGTACACTATGGAGTGCCTGGATGGGCACCAGACACATTCCACACTAGTTATCGCAGATATTATTTATTTTTTACTTTTTTGCTGGATATACCTTGGACCAGGTTCGAAGGCATAGGGGCACTCCAGCATGGATATGATACTGATATGACGGGTTGAAATTGACATATCTCATCCATTGAGACAGGACCTTCTTCGCAAATATCACAAATCGCATATGTAGAATTATCTTTCTAGTGGAATGGCATGAAAGAAGCCCCCAAATGATAAAATCCTAAAATCTCTGATAGTAAAAAGATCAATACGCAGGTAAACAGGAATACTATTCTTGAAACTAGCAAGTTCTTTTATTTCTATAACCTGCAGTCATTTGGAAGATAAAATCAAATCTCTCTCTCTCTATCCATCTCTCTCTCCCTGTCCCTCTCCCTGTCCCTCTCCCTCTCCCTCTCCCTCTCTCTCTCTCTTCCACCTTACACAAGAGTAAGAGGATTATATATTTACTCTTTCTTTTTGATAAGTAACAACGGTAAGAGGATCATTTATTTAATTTTTTTGGTAAGTAACAATGGTAGGAGGATCATTATACTTCCATTTCATTCATGCTCTGTCTTTATGTGCTTATCCACATAATTCTCAGGAGAAGCATTTAAGGATGGTTTTATAAAGCGCACTTCTCACTGCCACTATCTGTGTATATATAGACAGCAGAGGACAGCTCAAATCACAATTTTGAGGGCTGCCAGAGTACTATCTCTTATCCTACACTATGCAATTTGTGATCTTCGATGGTAGCTTGTTCATTCTGCATTCTTTTCAGCTAATATAAACTTACCAACCCAGAAGGGATGGTGCATTATATATACATGATTTGTGAGGAAAAGAGTTCTTAGGTAATGAAGACACATAATTAAGATACTCGAGTCAAGTTTAACGTCGCACAAAATTCTGGTTTAAGATCTTATAAAGTTATGCTAGACTCTTGTTATCATGTATATTCTTACTCTTCTTTCAATCAATTTTCAATTTTAACCATGAGCTACAATATAAAGGCACCAGGAGAATAGATGTACTCACATGAGTTGCATTTCTAGATGAAAATTTTCGTGGAAATAAGAATGTCTAGCTCTAAGGATCATATTCTCAGAAATTACATCAATGATAAACAGTTTTGTAAATTATGAGGAGTTTATCTAAGTCAATGGAAGACGAGATGGTCAAGATCGTGATTGGCAGCAACGTAGAATCAAGAGCCAAGAAAGGTAAAGTGGATCATATACTTCAGAATCCTGAACCTATACACCAGTGAAATTTAGTCACTTACATAATGGAAACACAAATGAAAACACAACTAGGCAGAACTTCATCCATCAAGTCAGACCCATATATATCTGCAAGTAGCACTATGCACAATAAGGCTAACATCACTATGCGAAGAAACCTCAGTGTCATAAGACAGTCAAAATTAAGATGAAATGACAAAAAATCAATACTTATTATTCCATATTGTGACAAGGTTACTGAGCATGATGACTGAATTCGCATTTCAACCCCAACATTACAAGCTTGCAAGTCAAAGCTTAGGCTCCGTTTCTTTCGGGGGAAATGTTTTCCGGAAAACATTTTCCCCATTTTCCGATGTTTGATAACAATTATTTTTTCTTCGGTCAATGCAACTAGTTTTCTGGTTAACAGAAAATTAACCAATTTTCACCAGAAAACAACTTACGGACCAGGGCATCCGGAAGTCAATTTCCAAGGCGCTATCAACGCCTTTCTCTCACTCACGCAGACGTCGTATTCTTCAGCCACTCTCTAACTCGGCAAGCATCCATTAGCCATGGCCAAAGCCCCCTAAAACTCAAGCAATTGACACTGGAAAAACTCAAATCGACCCACCTTTCTTCTCCCAAATCCTAACCCCTTCTGTTTGTCATCCATCCCGCTTCATCCCGTCGTCAGATCCGCCATGGTTCAACAACTCAAACCCCCAATTCCACCAGGAATGTCGTGAAATCGAAGCATAAAGGGGGTACCCAGGAGGAGGTTGATATGTTTCCCCCTGCTTCACCGGATCGATTCGAGACAAAGAGCACAAGGGGCGAGTTTTTGATTGTGGCTGATGCGTATGTGAAAAGGAGAGAAGATGCTGGTTCGGATGATCTTGAATTAGAAGAGTGTAGGTTGTGTTTTAGGCCTGGGATGGCTTTGATGATGGTATGTGATGATTGTCTGGGTGGGTTTCACTTGAAAGGCTTGAAACCACCATTGAAGCAAGTTCCTGATGTTGTAAAATGAACTGCCGAGCCACGAAAAGGGAAGAAATTGGAATGGTTCAAGCAATTGAAGAAGCATCTTTCAGGTAATTTGTGGGCATGTATGGAATGGTACAACCATTATTTTTTGAATTACAATGTTGTAACTTTTTCTTTTTCTTTCAATGATGGTATTGATTTACCTTTTTGGAAGTGATTTATATGAAAATTGCCAAACACCGGAGAATGTTTTCCGAAGCATTTTTTAGAAAACATTTTCCTTGTCCGGAAAACATTTTTCGAGAAGTCATTTTATGCGAAACAAACAAACGGAGCCTTAATATCATAATTTTAAGTTCTCTATACAAGTACCACAAAATGAAGAATTAACCTTGCACCCGAATCACCTACGCTAAAAGAATAAAGATCGACTTAATAAGAAATAACTCACAAATTTTACCTTCGGAATTTTTGTGGAAAGTAAGAGGGATGAGATCCTCCGGATTGAGAGGAGCTCCAGTAACAGGATGCCTTCCATACTTCCGTATATACGGAACTATATTCCTAAAGCAATTTGAGATAATTAAAACCAAAAGACTGGTTGCTATCGAATCCAATAGCATGTGAAAATCAAATAATTGATGCAGAAAAAAATTAGATAGACAATTTGAAGTGCAAAAACACTCACATAATATCAAAGACGCTGCCATCTTTTGTGCAAACTGCATCCTCGAATGGAGTAAATGTGAGACTGTAATCAGCATTCAAACGGTAAAAATCAAGCACATAAGCGCGCGCAAAAACAAACATAAATGTAAATTTGAGAGAGAAGGAGAAAGCGTACGCGCAGCAGTAGAAAGGGAGGCGTTTGAAAGGGGTGCGGAGTTCTTTGGATTTGGCGCCGCCCCACTCGGTCGCCCACTCCGTTGTCGTAATGAACATTCGATCTTTGCTGTGCTGTTTCTTCCCCATATTGAACTCTTCGAGCAGCGGATCAGGATGGAATTAGGGTTCCGGGGGTTCACGGTTGAGTTCGCCGGAATAATTCCGTCTTTTGTTTCTCCCGCTCGTTTCTAATTTTCCTTCATACGATTGACGACTGCTGCTTTGGCCTGCGCCGACTTCTTTCGATGCGTTTGCCCCTCCCCTTTCTAATCTTGAGAATTGTTATTCGCCCAGCTTACTGAACTAGTAAAAGTCTGTGTCCGAGGACACCTGATATTTTTTTAAATAAAGTTGAGAGCAAATTGAGAAAGAGAGAATTTAGTGAGAGTAAAATGGAAAAAAAAAATTTGACACTATTCATATAACTATTCATTTTACTTCTCTTATTTATATTATAGATTAAAAGTGAGAGCAAAATGGGAAAAGAACAACTTAGTGAGGGTAAAATGAAAAAAAAAAATTTGACATTATTCATACAATTATTCATCCCACTTCCCTCATCTATACTATAGATACCCCCGCAATAATATTATAACAAAAATGCCATTAAATGAAATGACAATATTAACCCTTTTACATCCAATTAAATGAAATGACAATAACAAAAATGCCATGGATCCGCAGGTACTCAATATTATCTCATTTCCATCATCAACCACCACCGTCTGCCATAGATCTACCTCCAAAAGAGCTTCAATTCCTAACAATTTCATCCATCTTCAAAGAATCAATTTCAATAGCAAAACAATCCCCAAAACCCTTCTACCAAATCACACTTTCCCTAATCTTCCCTCTTTCCTTCGCAATCTCAGCTCCTCTCCACAGTCGCCGTCGTCTTCACCGTCGCTTCCATTTACACCTCCAAACCCTAGTCCTGCTTCTCCCGATTCTTCTTTTCGAGCTATAATCAGTTTCTCTTCCCAATTTCGTTTCAATTTCGAAGATGACTTCGGTAAACAGACGACGATTAGTGAAGGAGTTTAAACCCCTACCTGACCCTCACCCTATTGATTCCAAAAACAAACTCAAATTAGTTGCCGGAGACTTCTATATACCCAAGAATAACGAATTGAAGCCTCTCGGTGAAGATGCCCTCTTCATCTCCCAACAATACCAAACGATTGGTGTCATGATCACGGCTTTGGGCGGAAGCGGAATCGACACTGGAGAGTACGCCCGAGAATTGATGTCCAATGTCGTATTCTCCATTGGAAACAATTACAAAGAGGGGAGTATGAGGTAAGGGGATAAAGGGGGGGGGGGAGTGAAGGTGAGGGTGATGGAGGGAAGGGGAAGGGTGGCCGAGGGTGGTAGGGGTAGGGGTGAGAAGGCACAGAAGAAGGTATAGAAAGAAAGTATACTCCCTCCGTCCCACGTGAATGCAAACTTATTTCCATTTTGGTCCGTCACACGTGAATGCAAACTGCCCAAAATGGAAACAAATCTATTATTTTATATTCACCCTACCCCACCCACTCATTCTCTCTCTTCATTTTTCACCATACAATTTATTCAACCAACCTACTATTAACTCCACTCATTCTCTCTCTTCATTTCATACCACACATTTTCATTATCTTAATAATACTCCTTAATTATTGTGTCCGGAAAAATAGTTTACAATGACGTGGGACGGAGGGAGTATTTATTTAGGAGATTAAAAGGGGTAAAATAGAAATAATGGTGGTACATATAGTGTTGAATGTCTATTTTTTTGGTATACTTAGTAATGCGGGGGTATTCAGTAATGATGCGGGGGCGAATAACAATTCTCCTAATCTTTTTGGTCAATTTAACAGCGTGGCTCTCTTGTAAATTGTTGAGGAATTTTTTTTATTTTTAATTTCCTTTTCTTTTTTTTTTTTTAGAAATAAAAATGTACTATATAAAACACAAACGCACTTTAACCCTTTAAAACTTCCAACTCAGCCTATGTTATAAAATTTTAATGTCAACTCAACATTTTAATAATTTGACATGCCAAATGACAATTTTTAACAGTCAAATGAATGATCAACTGACGAAAGGACGACATCAACAACAAAAAATAAGTTAGAGGGGGAAAACGAAGAAAAAATATATTCATAACAAAAATGAAAACGAAAAATTGACTACATGTTGAGAACGAAATAGATACTTAACTCGCCCACAAATACCATACACCGAAACATCACCAATAATAACATATGAATTGCACTGTCCAAATGAGCTCAAAAGAGGCTACTCAGTAAAAAGGTATTAATAGTTACACCCGTGCGTTAAACGCACGGGCTAAAAACTATTTTAACGAAAGTAATAATTTTAAGTAACTATTTATATAAAAATTATAGACGAAGATAAAATAATTACTTCAAAATAATAATTTTTCATAAATTGACGCTAATGTTAATGAAATAATATTACAAATTTTTGAAAATTTCCTAGATAAAATCATATCAAAAATGTTTTTTATGTAAAAATGTGATAATGTTTACTCCCTCCGTCCCACGTCATTGTGAACCATTTTTTCGGGCACAATAATTAAGAAATATTATTAAGATAATGAAAATGTGTGGTAGGAAATGAAGAGAGAGAATGAGTAGAGTTAATAGTAGGTTGGTTGAATAAATTGTATGGTGAAAAATGAAGAGAGAGAATGAGTGGGTGGGGTAGGGTAGGGTGAATATAAAATAATAAATTTATTTTCATTTTGGGCAGTTTGCATTCACGTGGGATGGACCAAAATGGAAATAAGTTTGCATTCACGTGGGACGGAGGGAGTATTTTGGTAAGATAAGAAAATAAAAGAGCACGATAGAAGAAATATAACTTTTTTTTAAGTAGAAAAAAATATGACTTAAAAAAAACTAAAAACCATATCTATATTATATATACTCGCGTATAAAAATAAGGCTGTATAATAGGAGAGAGAAACATGGAGAAGAGTCGATGAATTATCCGCTTTATTAAAAAAAATAATTTATTACTACTGTCTTCGTCCCAAAATAAATGTCCTTTTTTGTTCTAAAATAAATAACTTTTTTGTTTTATACTCCCTCCGTCCCGGAGAACTTTACCCCTTTACTATTGAGAACGGAAAATAAGAAATAATGTTATTAAAGTATGTGTTGTGAGTGGGAGGAGAGAGAATGAGTGGAGAGAATAGTAAATTTGAAAAGTGTTGTGAGTGGGAGGAGAGAGAATGAGTGGAGAGAATAGTAAAAAAAATTTCCTTTTTAGGAAAGTGGGACTTTAAAGTGGGACGCCCAAAATAGTAAAAGGGGTAATGTTTTATGGGACAGAGGGAGTATTGTGTTCATAAATGATTTTTGTCAATTTATATTTTCATATTTTATTTTATAGTTGCATGATGTATTTTTTCAAATAATTATTACTTATTTAAAATGATAAAAGAAAACTTTAAATGAAAAAACTATCATTTTATGTAATATAGAGCGAACTGATAACATATACTCCCTCCGTCCCGCTAATATTAGCACACTTTCCTTTTTGGGCGTCCCGCTAATATCCGCACACTCCCAAAAAGGAAACTTTATATTAATAAAATATTCACCCAACCCCACTCATTCTCTCTCCTACATTATTTTAATACTCACAACACCATTATAATTTATTACACCCTCCACTCATTCTCTCTCCACTCATTCTTTTACACTCACAACATTTTATTAAAATATCATATTCCTTAATTCCCGCGCAAACAGTGTTTGTGCTAATACTAATGGGACGGAGGGAGTACAGTAGTTGAAACACATTTTTTTAATATAATAGTAGTACTAGAAACTAAGTTAGTTGGTAGTTAGTGTTAATAATTAGAGTTTAGTGGCCTACAATCACTACTTATATTATTAGAGTAATAGAGTTTGAGCATGTCATTAAATTAAAAGAAAAAACAATATTCTAGAACCATTTATGTTTGGAGGAAAAAGTTAGCACTAGATTGCCCTTATGCCTTTATATAGAGTATATATATAGATATAGATATATAGATATAGATTTTTAGATGTTCATCTCATAATTAATTAGACCTAATATTATTATTCAAAATACCTTTCGTGTTAACAACGAAAAAGTAGGAATATCGTTTCGAGACATACAGTTTCGAGACATACAGGGAGTACTTCAAATTAAATCGAAGAATACAATCAGAACCAACAATAATGGCTATTCATTTCAAAACACAAAACCTAATGGTGTATTTAGCTCAAATAGCTCACAAGCATGAAACAAACAAAACTGTCTAAACTTGAAAAAGGAAAATGTGCAAACTTTTCAGTTCAGGGTCAATTTGTCCAACCATAAATATAAGGCATGAAAGCAGGAGAATAGGCAATAGATGAACACAACCTAAAATAGTCATATTTTATTAGGCAGCACCAGCACTTTTTCCCTTCTTCCTCTGGAGCTTCTTCTGATAAAATTCCAATTCCTTTCCTTCCAATATGTAACTGTTAAACAAGATTGACAATGAGTTTAGTCGGAGGGAATAGTAACTATTTACTTCCTCCGTCCCAAAATCAGGGGCGGACCCAGGGATAAAATGGAGGGGGTTCACAAATTACATTACCCAAAAACTTCAAAAAAATAATTGCTTTTTACATTAATACCTACATCGATTTTTTCTTTTTTGTCAAGGGGGTTGGGCTGAGCCGGTAAGTAATGGTGTACTTAGTAATTTTATTTTTTATTTATTTTTTACATGACAACATTGATTTTGGGGGTTCACGGCCACCCCTGGCCAAAATGGATATGCATGTTCATTTTTCCAAGGAAATTAACGAAGCAAGACTTATAAGCTCTTTCAGCGGTCCATATGCATAATTATAAGGTGACTTTGTTACTTCTTTAATTTTTCCAAAAATAAATTAAAGACTTGCAAGAGAGCCTTGGAACAAGCTAATTTATGAGGTAACTTGGTTACTTCAATAGAAAATGGGAAACCATTTTGGGTCGGAGCGATTAAATAATTGTGAAAACAAGTATCTGGAGTAAGAAACTCACCCATCAGCTCTGCCACATTGACCTGGTCGGGATGAAATGCAAGCCAACAGCCTACCACCACTAAACTGTTCTTCAATGTGGGAATCAAGCTTACGGTCTTCCTGGCGCTTCTCAATCTTCCTTTGGACGTGGTTGCTTTTCTTTGTTTCCTCGGTAGTCGCTTCTCCCTCCTGTTTTAAGCATGCGTCAAAAACCATGAAAATGAAAAATAGAAAGAAGTGTCGAGCAAGGAGCAAGTCCACTGCACAGTCTACACCACACACATAACAAACTGCTTATTGTCCAACAACTAGGAAAAGTGAAGTTGATTAATTCTCTAACCAATGAGTAAAACAAGTTATCATATATCACACTTCGTCTGCAGAAGATTGCATGAGATGTGTGTTAACATCGTTTAAAATTAAAACACAGGGGGGAACAGAGTTCAGAAAGTGCAAGTGTTTTTTTTTTTTTTTTGCAAAAGGAGATGGTACTCCCTAGATTTTATTAATAACGTAAATAATTACAAAACTTGGTGGGGGACATGACAACCTCAACCACCGAAAGGAAAATAGATGTGGCTTAAAGACATAGGAAATTGTCTGCCATATCAATTATCAATGAAATGTGTATGTGAGTGCTTGTGGAGGATTTCCAAAGAAAAAAAATGTAACCAAATATAACAAAGAGCCTAAAACACCAACTGCCTTTTCTTTCCTAATACTCCCTCCGTCACGCAATGATCTTCCTATTTTTTTGGTTGTTGATATGTACTTTGAGCACTAAATTTAGGTAGATTTCACTATCCTAATGAACATCTAAAAATTGTTATTGATAGCATATATAATGGTGTATCAATAACAAGTCTTAAATTTAATTAGAATAACTAAATCAACTAATTTTATTGCTCAAAATACCTTTGTATCAACAACCGAAAAAGTAGGAAGATCATTTCGGTACGAAGAGAGTATATTGTGAAGAGTTGAAAATAGTGGCAAGAACATTCAAAGAGGAAATGACTTGCAAGAGCAAGACCATTCATAGCTTCTAGCTTTCAGCGTGATCATGATAACCTGTGTTACCCGGACTCGCCATTTTTGGCGTCATACCAGTGTCGACACGACACGATAAGGACACTGGTATGAAACCCGGCGCGGATACGGGAAATTTCCCTCGGACACGGCAAATAGAAGGAAGGGCAAAATGATTATACAAAGGAGAAGGAGGAAGTGTAGACGATTCATGGTCGGTGAGTAAGAAGACTGACCTTAATTTGTTGTTCCAGGCGCCGGAGAGTTTGAAATTGCCGGAGATGGTGGGTTTGAATTGCCGGAGTGTTGGAACTTGAGAATCTGAGATCAACCGGAGCTCCGTCCTTGACGTATCTTGGCGGCGTAAGGGAGAGGATGGCTTGGGAAGAAGGATCGCCGTGAATTGTGTGAGAGATGGAGAAGTGGAGGCGTTTGTGTTTGTGTGTGAGAGAGAGAGAGAGGAAGAGAGAGAAAGGGGATCACTGATCATCAGTGAAAAGGAGAAATAAAAGAATGGGCTTTGTGTGTTGGGTTGTGTTTTGGGTTTGGGCTTAAGGCTTTGGTTTGGGCCTGGGAGTGATAGAGATAAATAACATCTTATTAAAAACAATCTTTTTTGGGGACGTATACATTTATTTAAAAATATATATATATATATATATATATATATATATAGATATATACTAACAGAATTTATTAATATAATAATTTTTTGATAAAATCTATAGATAATATATTGTGTATTTTAACACAAATACATTTTCCTTAAAAAAACACAAATATATATTTTGTTAAATATATCGATTGTGGATCCGCCACACTCTAATTAAAATCACCAATAAAATTATAACAAATCATTTTGTATCCAATTTTTTTGTATCCATATTTTGTGTCCCTAAGTATTATTCTAAAAAATGTAATCATTACATGTAAAAAAAGACTCGGTTACCCTTGCGATTTCAATTTTGTTAGTCAATCTCACACATATAATCATACCTAACTATGTTATTTTTCTTGATATGAACTCAAGAGTATTTTGGTATTATCGTATCCCATCCCGTACCCGTGTCTTTATTATCGTATCCCGTATCCGTGTCCAAATTTAGGATGGTGTCCCGGTGTCCAAAATTATTAAGAAAATTGTATCCGACACTAGGATCCGTGTCCGTGTCGGATCCCGGATACCGTGTCCGGGTAACATAGATGATAACAAACTGGAGTTGTAGCATACAAATACTGCTATATAGATAGGAGCATATATATATATAAACATACACACTCCCTCCAACACATAACAAAGTATCCATTTTGCCATTTCGAGTGTCCAATTGGTAAGTCCCACTTTCCCAAAAAGGAAATTTTATAATATATAATACAATACATAGCCAGTTAACCGCCTCTTAGCCCCTTATAAGCGGTGGCTGAGATTGAAAGTCAGAATTTTGATCCGACGGCCCAAATCCTCCTACCCTCCTCAACTGTTCGTAACTTCCAACTCCCCGTAACCGTCCTTACCTTCCCATATATGGAGGGTGACAGTTTTCAGAAAATAAGATTTGACATTTCCATGGCCACCAGATCTGGAAGGAGTGGGAAAAGGCGAAAGCGGGTGGGAGAGAAAGAAAGGGAGGCGGACGGGAGGAGAGGTTGGTGATAGCAAAGGAGATGGTAGATTCGATGACCGGAGAAGAAGCCGACAACAGAAGAATGAGAATCGACGACAGGGCTGCGACGGCGGACAGGAAGGTGAAGGGCGGCGCGATGTTTTCGAGAGGGTGTGAGATTGGCGGGCTGGGCAACTTGGGTTGGAGGGGAGAGAGACGTGGGGCAACGACTTACTCGAGAAAAAATGAGTGGTGTGGGCACTTGACCATGACAATGGGGTGGGGTGGTGGTGGGGGTAGGATGATGGTGACGGCCATGAGAGGGAGAGTGGGAGGCGGTGAATTAAATGTAGAGGGGGCGGTGGCTAGATCTGATATGGGTTCAAGTATTTGAAATTGCAGAGCTCAATCCATGGGAAATCCGAAGAAGAAATAGAAAAGAAAGAGATCGGAGAGAGGGATGGTGAGGCAGAGCCGCGGAGATGGACTGAAGATGAAGAAATAGAGAAGAAAGAAATCGTTTAGAGAGAGAAAGAGAGATCATCATATATTGAGGAGTGAGGATAAAGAGAGAGCCGTTGGAGTGGATTGGTGGGTTAGGGTTAATTAGGGTTTGGTGGTATTTGGGCTAAGGTTTTAATTTGAACCACAAATAAAGTAATGTAATGAAGAAGCAAACAGGAAAAGGATTCAGCCTCTGATTTCAAATTCTCAATTGCAGTAGAAAAATAATTTTAAAAGATTATCATTTTCAGAGATTTAAACAAAAAAAAAAAGCTCACCAGAAGAAATTGGTGTCAATACAAGATTCATAAACTTAAAAATTAGGGTTTGATTAAAATAAGATTAGGGTTTGATTAAAATAAGAGATGAATGAAAATGGGAATCAGACTGACGTGCAAATAGATAACTTGATCAGCAGAGTTCGAATTAACCGAGCTTATGACAAGTTGATATCTTTATCATCATTTTCCCAACCCAAAAACTCCATTGATTTGCCGAAATTCATGATCTAACGTAAAAAAAAAAAAATTACAGACATCGCAAAGTAATTATCGACAAGACAAAGGGGGGCAGCGGCATAAAACCTAGAGGATTCAAGAAACAAAGAGAAACCCTAATCAGTTATGAACTTGAAAGAGCTAGAGAGGGAAAGATCGGTGTTTATTGATTGTAAATGTGTGAAAGAACCCTAGGAGTTATATGGAAAATATTCGCCGCAACAGTACGATTAGGAACGTTAATTGGGCCCCCCACGAATTAGGGCTTAACATAAGGTTTAAATGATAATATGGTGTCAACTATCAAGCCCAAATAGACATCAAGTTCGGCCCAAGTCTAAATCCTGTCATCTGATTTAGACTTGGGCTTATAGGAGGTATACCACTCATCAGGAACTCTATGACAAAAAAAAATCATAATTAATTTCTTTCTACAACGTGGTAAATGATTAATGCACATATATCTGCCAATGCAAGAAGCAAGTCTTTCCCATGACAAAGATATTTTCTTATATTCTATATGGCAGTTACACAAACAAACCACCCTCCAGCAAATGTTGATTATGGCACAAAATAGTCATCAGAATATTGGGTATATATTTTTATTTTTATTTTTTGATGGGAGGAGGAATGCGATTTCATCATTTCTTTAATTTGTGTACTGTCACCGTGCCAATGTAATCATACTAAGTCAAAAGGATAGTGGGTTACATAAAGAGGGTAAGGGGGCTGAGGGGAAAGAGGAAAGTGGGTGGGGTTGGGGTTATGTAAGGGACCATCAATATTGTTGTTCTTGCAATCAAATGGAAATTTTAACATTTTAATAGATTTTTTTTTTCTTTTTTATGGTATTTTGATTATTTACAATGTAATCATAAATACTAAACTAAATGCATTTGGGGGTTATGATCTCAACCACACATTATTTATGTTGTACTGTCACCGTGCTATTGGCACGGGTAGGGGAGTACTAGTACTTCTTTATTAATGGTACCAACTTTCCATACTCACAGCACAACTACTATCCACTTCCTATTTCTTACCCCACTTTCTCTCTCCTACCACTCACAACACCTACTACTTTTAAAACATTTTTCCTTAATTCCCATTCCTAGAAGCAGATGGATACTTTGTTATGGGACGGAGGGAGTATATTGAAAAGAGCATTTAAGTTGGGAAAATCAGAAGTCTAGTTTCTTATCTTCAATAACAAGCGAATAGAAATTGAGAAAAGCAAGAATCCTACTAAAAGGGGCATGCAACCATGAAGCTGCAGCAGTTAACATCATAGACATGAAAAAAAATGAACACAACTGTGCAGAAGTGGTATCTATAATACAAATGTCGAGTGGAAGAGTTCACACAACAGTTGTGATAAAAAGTAAATAAAAAAAGCCTGAGCTTAATTATACCTCTTCCTTCTTGGCAGCAGCACTTTTCTTCTTCCTACCGATGTCAACACCATAATGCTGTAGGTACCACTGCCTGAACGGGGCTGCATCAACCTGAATGATGGCACTTTTAACAAGAGTTTGCGTTCGCACAAGCTCGTTGTTTGAAGCATTGTAAACCACGTCAAGGATACGGGTTTTTCGGGTGACAGCTTCACTTCCCCAGGAAAAATTTCCAGTGTCCAACCTGAGGGCTCTCCACTTCACATTACCTCCTCTCACACGGACTCTCCTGACAGTCTTGTTACTTGAGATCTTAGTGTTTGCAGGTTGACGACCAAGTTCGTACCTGTAAAAGACATTTGAATAAAACAGTAAAAATCAAACACCAAAAGGAAATGAAGTATCACATCTATAAAGCACGCATAAATATTAAACGTGAACAAAAAAGCATTCCCTCTCTCGCCCATGCATATCTCATACGGACAAACAACTCACACATAATCCTGTTGTACTTGGCCATCTAATTCCCTAGACAATAATTCCATACAAGTTTGTTCACAAATCAGAAAATTAACAGGGGAAATCCTATTCTGTCTATGCCGTACCTAAGAACACTACAATTGCAAACAAGACACCTTAGTTAACTAAAAACTTAGCCATAGCAGTTTATGTCCCTTCCCGATTACCTTCAATTATCACAAAACAAGTTTGGGTGTACTACACTACACGTATCATTTACAAATATAAGCTGAAAAGCACAATCAATGTTCATATTTTCTTAGAAACTGGATATATTTAATTAATAGGTTCTAGAGTTCCATCCCGTTAGAAGAGCAAAAACAATAAGAATCAATTGGAGACAGTATAAAATATAGTCAAGAGAGTAAAGAAGCTAATATTTGTTCTACCATAGTAAGTGCTATTGTTGTACTTTGCAATAACATTTGACAATAAATACAAATGCCCATTTATATATGTGACAGAACAACAGTTGTTCACCTTCCAAGATTAATCTACTAGAATCACCTCACAACAAAAAAAGGCTGGTTTGGAACCCAATTATCAGGATTTTTTCATTTGAATTATCATTGAATGAAATTTATACCAAAAAGGCACTGAAAGCATTGACCGATGTCACAAATCAAAAGAGCACATGGTACAGACAACAGGCTAAGAGCTGAACATATCATGGCCAACCTCAAGCGAATCAAATGCAGGGGATTTATCAATGGATGAAAATTAGAAGCTGTAAGTACGTAAAAACAATACAAATCAAGGAATAATAGAGTGTTAATTTTTCTTAATTCCACATAATTCTCTAATCAAACTTTCTAAGCAATTGAAGAGCTGAAAAAAAAAAAAGAAGAATTAAGAATTTAGTTATTTCTTACTTTCGCTTCTTCCTCCAGGCCTTCTGCTTGCCTCCAGTGGCACGCCTCTTGTGCATCGAATCTCGTGAGATACCTAAATTCATCACCATCACAAAACGCCATTACAGATAGATATAGAGCGCATGTAATTTGAATCGTGTGAGAGTAAATGGAGAGAAATTTACCCATGATTGCGGTGGCTGCACCGCGACGGCGGAGCTCTTGCTCCTCCTCTTCCTCCTCTAGCCGTGGCCGCCTCTCTGAGGGTTTTTTAGCATTATGGCGAAACCCTAATACTCCCTCCAACCCACAAATATGCACTTACTTTTTGTGCTGGTGCGAAAATCTATATCTATATTATAATCTATATTATAAATTAGTTTTTGTGCTGGTGCGAAAATCTATATCTATATTATAATCTATATTATAAATTAGAGCGGTGTTCACTACGGTGTTCACTACAGTAGAATGAATTGTGTCAAGCATTGAATTTTTCATTTTGCTCTCATACATTTGTCTTTTTTTTATTTTGTCCTTAAAAAAAAATTTAAAAAAAAAATTACGTGGCCTTGGACACGGGCATGTGCTAGTTGATGTAAAAGGTGAAGTGTTGTGAGTGTAAAGGTAAAATAGGAGAGACTGAGAAAATGAGTAGAGAGAATAGTAAATTAGAAAAGTGTTATGAGTAGAGAGAAGTGGATCCCATTTCCATTTTAGAAAAATACAGATTATTGTGGGATGTCCGAAAGGAGTTTTTTTGCATATTATCCTGGGACGGAGGAAGTATCTATATTATAAATTAGAGCGGTATTCGCTACATTAGAATGAATAGTGTCAAGCGGTGAATTTTTCATTTTACCCTCATACATTTGTCTCTTTTCTATTTTGTCCTTAAAAAAAAATTTTTTTTAAAAATTTAAAAAAAAAAATTACGTGGCCTTGGACACGGGCATGTGCTAGTTGATGTAAAAGGTGAAGTGTTGTGAGTGTAAAAGTAAAATAAGAGAGACTGAGAGAATGAGTGGAGAGAATAGTAAATTAGAAAAGTGTTATGAGTAGAGAGAAGTGGGTCTCATTTCCATTTTAGAAAAATACAGATTATTGTGGGACGTCCAAAAGAGTTTTTTTGCATATTATCATGGGACGGAGGAAGTATCTATAGTATAAATGGGAACGGGGTGCTACAGTACAGTACAATGAATAGTACCAAATGCCGAATTTTCCATTTTGCCCTCACTAAGTTGTTCCTTTCCCATTTTGCCCTTAAAAAAATTAATTAAAAAAAAACGTGTCCTCGGACAAGGGCTTAATTAAAAAAAAAAAAAAACACGTGTCCTCGAACACGGACTTTTACTATACTATATACTAGTATACTACTATATAGACTTGGCGGGTTGGGCAGTTTTGTCATTCTTTAATTGTTTTCATTTTCTTCTTTTTGACTATCCATTATTTTTACCTTTGATTTTAATGAAATTTAAAAAATATGCTTCCAAGAATTAAAATTTTCTAAGTCATATACTTCCTCCGTCCCACAAATATACAAAAAAAATTCCCCTTTTGATTGACGTCTCACAATAATCTACACTTTTCCAAAATGGATATGGGACCCACTTCTCTCTACTCACAACACTTTTTAAATTTACTATTCTCTCCACTCATTCTCTCTCCTATTTTACTTTTACACTCACAACATATTACCTTTATCATTTTTTACCTTAATCTCCGTGTCGGGTCAAAAAGTTTATATATTTGTGGGACGGAGGGAGTATATGAATAAAAATATATTCCCTCTGTCTCACTTCAAGAGTCTTACTTTCCCTTTTGATTCGTTCCAGACTAAGAGTTTCATTACAATAAAATAATTCATTATGCCCTTATAATGTTAACATATTTACAAAAAAATCAATTAAAAAGAGGTTTTATCATAAATGTTTTAATTTTTATATTTTCTCTCCTCTAATCTTTTATTCCCTTGCAATTATTTATTCATTTTTTAATTTTTTTCTTAAAAAGCGTGAAATACTATCTATCATGAGACCCTTGAAGTGGGACGGAGTGAGTATTACTTTAGTTGTGGCATATCTTTGGATTATCATTTATTGATTTTATGTGAATGCAATTAATTTATTTTTCTTAACAAAAATTCAATTTTCATAATAAAAGGATTTATATTATTTGAAAAAAAAAAAAAACAAGTTTTGAGAAGCCCATAATCATTCATTCCACTATGAGCCCAATAATATCAGCCCAATTCGCCAGACGCGAGGTTCTTCACGAATTCACACTCCGTTAGACGGAAATAGCAGAAATTGCTCAGCCGCCGGATGGGTGGAGGTCGGAGCGATAGTAGCAGCAGTGGGGAGGAGGACGGCGACGCTAACTGGAGAGCCGCAATAAATTCCATCGTCTCCACCACGTCTTATGGCGGCCTCACCAGCAACGGTCATGTCTCGGCTTCCAACGGAAACGGCTCAATTAGAAATTCAATCGGCACCACCAAAGAAAGTCGCGAAGACGACGACGTCAGACCCCAAAACCTCAAACACTACCAAATCAAGGTACTTTCTTTACCGACTTCCTTCAAATAAAATTAAGCATAATTATGTGTTGTTTAATCTTCTGTGTAGAAAATCAACATTTTTGGAAATGATTAATGAATTTATCAAATATGTAGGGTGATTCTACAGGAATTTTATTATAAATATTTTGATTTAATGTTGTTGATGCAGAGATCAAGCAATGTATGCTTTATTTGAACTTCAGTAGTGAAAAAACAAAATCAGTACACATTATTTACCATCAGGGTTTAGCCACAGGAATTATAATTTCTGTTATTTTCTATCCGCAGCAAAGAATTTCAGAAGATGATTCTGTGATTCCCGTAAAGTTTTGCATTGATGATATTTAATTTGTTAATTATTTTCCCCATCAATTTTCCCTTTTAGTTGTGTTTGTATTTTGTGGGAATTTCAAACCGTATCTCCTTGATCTCTATATAAAACTACTTTGGTTGACTTGTTCATAGTCAGCTTGATAGCGAGTGTGGTGCATCGGCTGTTGGCCGAACATGGTTGTAGAGCAGCGATGAGCTGAAGTGGTCAGTTGGCTTCCCTAGGCATATGATAGATAGATTTCTTTAAAAGTTTAGTTCAGTTTAGTACTCCTGCCGTCCCGGAATAAATGTCGCACTTTCCATTTTGGTCGGTCCCAAAATAAATGTCGCATTTCTAAAATTAGTATACAATGTTTTGTGATCTCCTTAAACTACCCTTTCTTATTACAAGCTTCCTAAACACACGCTGAGTTAAAGTTAGAGATTCACTCAGCACCATGCTATGCTACTTATTCATTCTTTTATTCTATGTATGGTTCCATAGAAGATGAAGGGTGCAATGCATAATTACCCAGTTAAGTGAGATCTTCACTCTCAATTGGAAAGAGATTATTAACTGAATCTAGCACTTATTTTCTGGCAATGTGAGTAGGGGCAATTTATGGAAGATAAAGAAAAGCTTAAAATGTTGACTTGTCAACTGCGACATTCATTCCGGGACAGAGGGAGTATCTTTCATAAGTCTGTCCACATATGAGCCAAGCTAATCTTGCATTAGTTCGTGTAGAAGAAGAGTTAACCTTGTTAGACTGACATGGATATGATATGATTATAGTCGGGTAACATCTTTACATGCGCCTTTGCCCCCAGATAAATTAGCCCCGTTGAACACGTCGAACTTTTTTAAGTCAGGTGTTTTACTTGCTTGCGGCTTCTTGAAATTGCACTAAAAGTGTTGCCTTTCTTCAAAATGAGGCTATTGTTTTGGGACAAACCAATTAGGAAAGAAGGGCTATCTTTTGGGGATGGTAGGACCTAGGGGTAATATGGAAGTAGGACAAAAATTCGGTTTCATTAAGGCTAGATACACATTGTTGTCCCCTATTTAATTGCTCAAGCTTTTAGGTGAGTTGGTAACTTGCACATGGTACAACAGCTTTCGCTATTCAAGGTATTGGGTTTGAGTAGTCTCATTTGCACTCACCACTTTCCTGGCACACAAGTTAGCGCTTTTATTGGATATCAGGAGCTATTAATCGGGCATTACATATTAAGCAAAAGTCATAGGCTTATTAGATTCCAATAATGATCTGATAGTTAGTTTTTTTAATCATGAGTCGAGTAAGATAGTCTATGAAATTAATTGCATCTACCTTGAAAGAACACTAATGTTTACAAGTTTACCACATAAAATTCATGAATAATTTAGGTTTGAGAAATTGATTTAAGCACATATGTTATGAGGAGGCCCGGATCTGTTAGTTAGTAATGATATTTATTGGTTCTCGAGTTTTTGCAATTTTGTTAATTTTTATGCAACTTTGAGCCCATAAAAACACATCACCAACAGGCTCAGAAGCTTTTAGATGAATTATTGGAGAGGACCATAGAACTTGTACAAAAACCCATTGAAGTCCCACTCCCAGATAACGATTATGTGGACAATGATGGAGGAGTGAAGCTATTTAGAGATTCTGTACCTGGGATAGTGTTTGATCATGTTGGTAAGTATATCCAATTGAGCACTGAGTTACAATTGTTGGATGCTTCCTCTTGCCATTTTGCTAATGGGACTCAAATGGATGTACCAGATGAACTTCAAAGGCCAACAAAGAGACCAAGAATTCTTCCCGGGAAAGAGATTGATGAGAAATCAAAAAAGGTCATCCCCATTTTTTTCGCTTTACCATTAACTCTCCCCCGCCCCCTTCTTCTGCTGAAAAAGTTATCAAGAAAAGATGCATGAATATCCTTGCTATCGACTGTCCAATTTTAGTCTTGCTAGTATATAATGAACTATGAAAAAATGGTAGAAAAAATCATTTAGGGGCAATTTTTTTGGAAAAAATAAATCATTTTGGTACAATTTTTTCTTGAAAATGGACATTCATTTTTGGACGGAGGGAGCATAACTCTTTCATTATAAAGAACTTCGATTCGTTACTTTCGCCACTATTTGTATTCATTGTTATTAATTGATTCTTGCAGTTTAAGCGCCAACTTCGATCTGTTGCTGTTGATGGGAACGATATAATAGCTTCTGCGCAACAATCAAGCCAAAAGTCTCTAGCTAAGCTACAAGCACGAGAGGCAGCTAAAGTGGCAGCTGTCAAAAGAGAGGAAGAACGAGTAGCCGAACTGAAAAGAATTAGGGGGGAAAGATGGCTGCCATCAATGGCCAGACATAGGCAGGTAAAGTAGCAAAATTATGTGCGATTTGTATACCTAATATTTGTTATAAGATTGATTATTCACATGTTCTTATTAGACCTGGGCAGATTTTGTATCAATACAAAGGGATAATATTATCCCTAAATTTTTGGTATAGTTTTTGTCATTTTATAAAGTTTGATGAACCCTCAACTTACCCTACCAAATTTATGATGAAGGATTAATTCCAAAAGGGTCCTCCTAGCAAACCAATAAGACATATAAGACCAGCGGATATTCTATATCCCATATAAAAGGTTTATCCAGATCAATATTTCAAATAAACCCCTTGCTCCGTATCCCAACTTTAATATAACTTCAAAATGCTGAAAATGCCCTCCTATAAGAAGCATAACCCCTGCTCCCCCCCCCCCCTCAACTTCATTTTATCTCTTCTTTCTCTCTAAAAACACACACACAGAGAATATATCTCTCTACTCCAAACCCTAACCCTAACCTTAACCCATCGCCCCCATTTTCTCCAGTCAGCAAGCTTCTCCAGCGCCGACGTTACTCTCTGCAGTCTTCTCTCTTCCTTCTCGCTGAACCACCACCTCTCCCAAATCCTCTTCCCTGCACTCCATTCCACCCAAAGCTGGCAAACGAGCCAGATCCAGCGCCTTCATTTTTCTGATCTATTCATCTTCGTATTCTTCGGCATCTTCTCCGGCGTCTTCTATTCAGATTCGTTGTCGCTTCACTTCGTTGTTCTTTGCTCGAGGTACGTTCAGGTCTGCAATTCCTAAAGGTCAACGCCTCAAATCTAACAAGATTCTGAGCTTGAAGATGTCGGCCTTGCTGCTATGGTTTTGGTTTACTTGAAGGCACAATTTGGAAGAATGTTGATTCTAAGTGTATCAACTGTGAAGAAATTGCAGAGAGAAGGTTTTTTTTTTTTTTTTTTTACTTTGTTTTGCTTTTTAGGTTTGTTTTGGTTGACTTTGGAATTGTGTTTGATTGACTTTATAGTGTGGTGTATGAATTTTTGACTCGAGATTTGAATTTCTGCAACTAATACGAGGAGGAGCATGCACCTTGGTTTCAATGCAATTTTCTTGTTCAAATATAGTTCTTATATTTTATATACAAGACTAATCTTAATCTTATATTTTATGTATAAAACTAATTTTATATGTTCAATGATTTTTTTTTTGTTCAAAGTAGGTCTTATATTTTATGTATAAGACTAATTTTAGTCTTATAGTTTCGGAAAAAATGTAAAAAAAAAATTAAAAAAATCCAACTATGCATGTTTTTATGATATTACCATCAAACTCATTTTCGTTGCATCCAACACATTCGACTCATTTTTTTTCATTCATTGTCACTATCACTAACCCCGTTAATTTTCCACTGTTAAATGATCATGTGTCATTGCACATGTCATTTTTTCGGGGGTATTTTTGGTACTCCAACTCTCCCCTTCTCTTCTTCACTATCCTAATATAACCATTAACACCTTCACAGTCCCACCGTACCACCACAGTCTGCTGCCATCCCCAGACCACCATCTACAATCCCACATATCCATCTCAGTCAACACCATAATTCTCCTTCCTCCATTATTTGTGAAACCCAACAAATCGCAAATAAGGATTCAATAGTTTTAAATAGAAATAAACCCAAAATCAAATATTCATAACCCTAATTTATTTGTAGAGAAATAAACAAATTGAATCTTGATTTGATTTGGGTTTATTTTAGATTTTGAAGTTACAATGGTGTATATAAACAAAATCTCAAAAAAAAAAAAAAATCAATTTCAACCCAAATTTGAGGAAAAATAATTTTCCATGGTTGAAACTTGAAGAAGGAGAAGGAGAAGGAGAGGAACAGGGTGTAACAACCCAACTAAATATAGGGTTATTATTGTCTTTTCACAATCAATGAGGGTAAAGTCAACAATTAACCATGGTCACTAGAGTCGTCAATTTGGGATCGGACCGTCAGTCCGCCCCGTCATGCAATAAGGGTAGATTGGGTTTTAAAACTACTAACCCAAATAAAAATGGGTCAATTCGAGCTGGCTCATACGGGTGCGGGCCAAAACGGGTTCGGGGCGGGCGAGCCCACTATAATTTTTAATATTTTTTCTCCACAAAATGACGTCATTTTTAAGTGAAAATTCTAGGGCTATATCGACCTTTTGGACTCAATCCGTGAATAGTGGAGTGAGAGAGACTCGAGAGAAGTAGAGAACAGAAACGGAGAAACCCTAATGAGATGTCGCCACCCTTGTCACCATTTCCATCGCCCCCGGTGCACTCCTTCACGACCATTAATTCGTTGTCGTTACTGTATGTATACGATACACACAGATGTATCTCTCTCTCTCCATTTTTATTAATATGAATCTTTATTTCTGGGATCATGATTTACTTGTCTTTTTTGTAGCAATTTGCGTAAATTTTATTTTTGTTGCCTGTTTGAGAATTAGTTTATATTGATATGAATCTTTATTTGTATTTGTTTGACTGTTATGTTTTTTTATTTTTTTGGTATCAATTTATGCACAATTTCAAGCCCAAATTTAATTTATTTGATTGGCCCGTATGACCTACCTGGCCCACCAACCCAAGGTGGGTTGGGTTGGGATGACGTATTTCCGGCCTGCCAGAAATTTGGGCTTTGGCGAGTTGGGCCCGCCCCGCCAACCCATATTGACAGCTCTAATAGTCATGTGGGAAACACGATAGGTAGTTAATAGTGTGCTGGAAGGAGGGGAATCTTCGTGAATATAACCTAAGGCAGAAAGATGGAGAAGGGTGTGGATTGATCTTGTATTTTTTTGTATTCCTTTTTGTTGTAGTTTATAGTTTCGCCTAATTTCATAGCTAAGTCCACCATTGTTGTCAATAGAAGCTTCGTTGATGTTGTTGATTGTTCAATACAATTACCCTTTTATCCATGAAAAATTGGTCGCATGTTACAAGTGGTATCAAAGCAGTCGATCCCCGGACTGCTTCTGTATCCATGGCGGATGGAGCTAGGTTGAATGGATTGGAGATGATCGACAAACAATAGGAGAGAGAATGGAAGGTAGATTAATCGAGATAATGAATACTATGATGGAGAGTAACAATGGATCTGAAGCTAGGTATTCCATTAAGTATTAACCCTACTTTTCTACATACTCTCACATTACCTCACCATTTAATTCTCATCAATTTAACACCGCTACACATACCTCATATAAATCTCCGTTTTTCCCAATTGTTCAAAATCCTAATGCTCAGTTACAAGGTCTGAACACCCAATACTCATATTTCAACTACTCGTCACCTAATCAATTTGCAAATCTATGCACCTATTACCCTTCCTCATCTACCCGTAGTGATTCAAAGACTTATTCATGGTGTCCTTCAAAGTTCAATTTCCTGTTCAAACTGTTGATTCCCAAGCATTCATGAACTCGAGTACGATGTGGAATGGTGGTGTTGGTTGTGGTACTTCCAGTGAATCAATTGACATCAACAATAATGTATGGAATATAAGTGGTGGCAGTGAGAGGCAGTTGTTGGTAGCAAAGTCGCCGGCAAGCTTTGTGGAAGAAAATGGAGTCGAGGATTCAGTTGAGTCGCTGAAATCTAGTCCTCATCTGTGGGTTTCAAGGAGGAAAATGAATCAAGTGTTGATGATGATGACGTAAACTTAGTTTCAGGAGATGATGATATGAAAATGAGTGTTGGTGTGGAATATTTTTCGCTGGGAGCCGATCCCCATTCTACTCGAGCTTCTGAACAATAAGAATGAGTTAGAAATGAGTGCATATGCATTCCTTGAGATAATTGTGCAAACAATACCTTGAGAAATTCCAGGTTGGTCGATCTCAATTGGAGACTAGCCTTACATATGTGTGAAGAACTGAGCAAAGGATTTTTCATGGATATTTCATTGCGGGATTGGAAGAAGAAAGCAAATCGTATGTGAAATGGCTTGCACCGTCTACAGTTTCCGGGGCTAAGGTTTATGTGAAGCATTTTAATGCTCGACTCATTGAGAATTATCAAGATCCAAAAGATGATGTAGTTGACGAGTTTGACGAAAAGGAGAGTATTGGTTTTAATGATTTGTCCATTCAAAATGTGATTATTTCATGTGCTAATGTTTCTAGTATTGATGAGGCTACGAAGGAGCTTGAGAAGAACATAATGGGCAAACTAAGGGGGTCAGATTATGGTCCTTATGAGGATCTGGTTTGTAAGCACCTTGGGTTTGAGAATGGCAACAATAGGTTGTATGATGATATTAGTAGTTAGTTGTGTGTGTGGAGAAGAAGCAGAGATTAATTGATGCGAGATACATCTTTGATAAAATGCTTGTGAGAGATGTAGTTTCATGGAACACGGTGATTTATGTTCATGCTCTGAATGGAGATTAGTTAGAATTGAAGAGGCTATCTGATGAGTTTCCTATTCGATATGTCAGTGTATGGATAGCCATAGTATTCAGCTCTGCGAATTGGTTAAAAGTTCATAGCAACATGATGGAGATTGCATTAATTTTTTGGGGGGAAAGGTGAAAATGAAGGAGAATTTTACTAAGTATGCTAATAGGTATTGTGGGGTGCAAAATGAAGCTTGTATGTTGATGTGTCGGAAATTGCTCGGGAAAGACTTCAGGCTCCCACACTATTAATCACCTGGTTCAAGCTAAAAACAAAGTAGTTCATCTCATTTGCTTGGTTATTCTTCTGTACATGTAACCTTGTTTACATGTGAATGCATTGAAGGACATGAACCGGGAATTGAGACAATGGTGTTCCGTTACTGATGATATATGCATTTTACCTTGGCTTGTTAAGGTTCCATACGGACATGAGCATTTTAGGGCACGCAAAATTAGTGCTCAACAAATAAATAAGGTATTAAGAACTTTGTAAGACAAATCCCGATGCAATGTTGAAGGATCTAGAGAAGCCTGGTGTAGATGATGAACCTCAGGTCGTAGTCTTGAAGTATGAAAATAATGAGAACGGAGGGGAGGTTATTATATCTTCAAGTTCTGATGGGGACCGTTTCAAAGCTTATCTCGAGAATTTTTATTTTATGAGGCAAATGGATTGGAGCATGAACACTATTTTCCAGAAAGTAATTGATATGATTCTGGATATTGCTGTTGAAAAGAAGCTAAATAAGAACCAAATGATTACAAGGAAGGCTACACATTTAACGAAATGGAAGCCAATCAAATGTATCTGCAAGTTCTTGTGTGCTCACTGCAAGAGTACAACATTAGTTGTAACGATTTCCAAACTTAAATGGGCAATCACGGAAAAGTTGGTTAAGAGATCTTCAAATGGTACAACAAAATTGGGGGTTGGGGATGATTGTCAGATGATTGAATCGAAGACCCTCACGGAGATCATTTCTTGGAACTTTTTGATGGATGCTGCTAGGTGAGGTACTCTGTTTAGGACCAGCAAGTTTCATGGCAATACTAAATGTGAAATAAAATCTCTTGGGATGATCTTCCCAAGAGATCATCACAATCAATGAGGGTAAAGTCAACAATTAACCATGGTCACGTGAGAAACACGAGAGGTGGTTAACAGCGTGCTGGAAGGAGGGTAATCTTCGTGATTATAACCTGAGGCAGAGAGACGGAGAAGGGTGTGGATTGATATTGTATTTTCTGTATTCCTTTTCGTTGTAATTCATAGCAGGAGTAGTATAATTTAGCTATAGTTTCGCATAATTTCATAGCTAAGTTCACCATTGTTGCCAATAGAAGCTTCGTTGTTACTGTTGATTGTTCAATACAATTACCCTTTTATCCATGGAAAATTGGTCGCCTGTTACACAGGGTCGTAGTTGATGCGAGTGGGGGCTTGGAGATTGTCAGGGAGGGCTGCTTGGAGAGAGTCATGGCTATGAGTCCATGACAGAGAGAGACAAGGAAGAACATATGGAGAATAGGGAAATTTTTTTTACTTTTTAAATTAAACCCTCAAGTTTAAAACTTTTAATAAATAGCCCTTATTAAATTAATATGACAAACTTTTCACTTTATTATCTTACAAAAAAGATCTTTGCTTATTTTATTTGTTTCTAATTTATATGAATTACCGATTTTACCCTTTAAAATTTGGTCACATTCATTGCACATGACTATTTAACGGAAAAAGGGAAATAGAACTAGTGATAATGACCATAGAAGCAAAAACAAATGAATTGGATGTGTCGGATGCAACGAAAATAAGTTTGGTGGTAAAATCCACAAAATAGACATAATTTGGTGCTTTTTTTGCATTTCTTCCTATAGCATAAATACTTTTATTTTCGCATAAGATTTTATTAAAATGACTCTTTATACTTTTGGTATTAAATTTTATTTTGTCTTGTACTTAAAGTATAAGAGTCGGTAAAATATCAGTTTTTTTTTTCTTAAAATTGAGAAAAAAATGAAAATGACTCATATTTTTTGGATAAGATTTTATTTTGACTTGTACTAAAGTGTAAGAGTCAATTTTAATAAAATGTCAAGAGTTTTTTTCTTAAAATTGAGAAAAAAAAAAGTGAAAAAAATGACTTTTATAGCTTTGGTAAGAGGTGAACTAATCTTATACGTAAGGTATAGGAGCGGACTTTTATTTGGCAAAAAATGAGAGCGAGGGTAAGATGTTCTTTCTATAGGGAAGAGTTTATTTAAATATTGAAAATCTGATGGTCTTATTTATTTTATTGATTTGGTTGAAATGCCCTAGGGCTGGAAGGCCGATTATGAATCGTTATTTGCCTTGCCATTTTTGTTATAAACATAAGGATGAAATTTTAATTTTGAAATTTTACTTCAATCAACTATTTGATAAAAATGATCGATTTGAGTGAAGTTGGTTAGATAAAAATGGTCAATTTCGGTGAAGTGAAGTGGAATTAAATAGAGATCGCGATGGGATAGAAAAAGAATTTTGTCACTGTTCATAAGTTGTGGTCTTTTCATGCCGCAAGCCGATAGAAGGCAAACACGTATCCCTGATATCTTAAGGGACAAGCAAAATTGATTTGATGAAAGTGGGATCCACAACGAACAAATAGTAGTCATTGTTTGAAAAGGTGAAAATATGTAGCTTCCATCTCCCGACTTGCAGCAAAGCAAAAAGCAGAAGCGAATCCTCATCTCCCGACTTGCAGTACAGCATAAGCGAATCCTCAGAAGAAGAAGAGAAGGTGCGAAATTCCAAAATGACCCCTTGACAAGTTGTCATTGTTCAGATCAAAATCAAAGGACCTTGGCCCCAAAACCAAGCTTGTGTTACATGTGTTAGGTTAGGCAGGGCGGATCCAGAATTTTGAAATCGTGTGGATTTGATATTTAAAAAATATTGTAAATAATAATAACAGTGAAAAATAATTTTATATATAAAAAAAGTTACATAAAGTTGATGACTTAGGTAAAAAAAAACTATTTTTTTTTCAAAATTCTGAAATGAGCTTGAACCCACGTCAATTGCGTACTAGATCCGCTCGATCGATGGTGGTGGTGTTAGTCATAATTTAATAAAGATAAGAAAATAAAAGGGTATGGGGAACATCTTGAAAGCAACCTACTACTCGTAACCAACCAAACAGCCATCACTACACTCAAAAGAATGATTATTATTTTCTTCTCTCTATCTATCTATCCATCCAATTGGGTTTCTTCTTTTCGAAGCACCTACACCTAATTTGAGGAGAAAAAATCTCAATCAAAAAGGTGGACTGGGCCGGTGGGGATTGAGTTTCAGATTAATCGGAAAGATCTATGGCGACGGTTGTTTTGGTGAAGGTATTGGACAGTTTTGTTCGGTGCATTGCGACGATATGGGATCTGCAGGAGCGGCGGTTCGCGGCGGTTTTCGAGACGGTGAGCTCAGTAGCATTGTCGTTCACGGTGGCTCTTAGTTTTTGCTTTTTGTCTATTCATCAACGACGAGGTGAATTTAGTGTCCCATTTCTATGAATAATTTATCTTTCTCTGTTGTAATTCTCTCACACACACTCTGTCTCATTGCCGGCCGGGAAATTAGCTGTAATTCTCTCACACTTGCCGTTTATTGCTGCCGGAAAGTTTGATTTGGGGGAAAAGAATATAATTTCCTTGTCCATAACGTGAACTGAAAATTCTCGTTGTATCCGGATATAGTTAATTTAGTTTTCTGTTCTTTTGATTGAATATAATGTATACTCCCCTCCGTTCCATCCGAATATGAAAAGAGAATTGTTATATAAACCCGTAAAATTGTTGAGTAAACCCGTAATGCACAAATTACAATTATGTCATCAAATGAAATTACTTTTCCACCCCTAATTCATACCCCATTATCCCACCTTCCTCCTAATCAATTTTTCACCCATCTTCCCCACCTTCCCCATTTTTCACCATTAATCTCACCCTCTTCATTTTTTTTTTGCATAAAAAAATTACCTTCCTCCCTTTCCTCCTACTCTCATTTCTCAAACATCAAAAAATCACTACCTCCCTTTTCTCCTACATATAAATTTGTTAAATTTTTGGTTTTTTTCCGTTTTGCAAAAATTCGGCCAGTAGTGACCGAAATTCAGTTCAGGTTCGGCCACCCCCGGCCGAAAATATTGAAAAAGTTCGGCCACACCCGGCCGAAATTTTTAAAAATTAGTCTATTTTGAAAAGTTCGGCCACCCTTGAAAATATTGAAAAAGTTCGGCCACACCCGGCCGAAATTTATAAAAAGTTCGGCTCTGATTTGCCGAAATTTTTAAAAAGTTCGGTTGGTAGCGGCCGAACCACCCAAATCCAGAATTTTAAATGCAATCGAACCGAAAATCGAAATTTTTCACACTCTCTCTCTCTAAAAATTAGTTGATTTCTTCTTTTTTTCTTTCTCTCAAACTGATTCTCTCTCTTTCTCTCTCTAAAAATGGTGGTGGGTGGTGTGGGTGAGAGAGAGTAAATGAAAGGGTTAATGAGTGTGGGTGTGGGTGTGTGAGTGAGTGGGGGTATAAAGGGAAAAGTGAGAGGTTTGTTTTAATTTTTTGGGGTGTTTTTAGCTTTACGGGTTTACTCAACAATTTTACGGGTTTATATAACAATTCTCATATGAAAAAATAGGTATCGCACGGAAATTAAGAAAATTGTATACTGTACTGAGTATTTCTAGTGGTGGGTCTCATGAATAAATAAGTATTAAAAAGTTTTCATTTGGGGAGTATGCATTTTAAATGAAACACCCAAAATATAATTTTGTGCCTTTTCGAGTAGGACGGAGAGTTTGTGCCTTTTTGAGTAGGACGGAGGGAGTATACTCCCGTCATTCCACTTCACTTTATAATAATTTTCATTTTGATCCATCAAACTTCATTTCATGATACTATTAAAATAGAAAGTTTTTATACTCACAACACTAATTACTAATTGCTGTAATTAATCGGTAAATATAAATATATTTAAAAAATATATAATATTTATAGTGCATCAAAAACAGAAAACACATATTTTTGTAATATTTTTGTAAAGGGAGTCGAGATTACTATTGGGATAATGATAATGATACCATGTTAGACACATCATTATCTATTTCTCCACCTTGGTGATTAGTCAATAGCCTTCTTCTCTGGATAACATATCACTTCATGTTAATCTTAAAGGATAATCTAAATTAAATTCACTAATGCAGAAAGAAACCCTATTTTATTTTATTGAAATGAAGTAGAAAGTACCTTTTCGTCCCCTAACTAATTTAAAGTTTATATTTTCATCCTTAAACTATTGTTTTTTACTAAAGAGTCAGTGAACTATTGTTTCGTGAATCATTTCGTCCATCCGTTTGTTTGTTGTCAATTTCACCGTTATATTTATTGATGTGGCATGCTGACTCATTAATTTTTGCTTATTCGGAAATATCATTTCATACTTGGCTTATAAAAGATGATTATTTGAATTTACAAGGGTCAAAATGCTAAAAATGAAACTGCACACCTATAAAAATATATCTCATAATATTAAAGGGCTCAAAATTAAAACAAAAATTCTACTCTAATATCCCCATTTAGCTTTAACCCTATAATCATTTCATCACCACAATCTCCCTATTACAGTAAATTAGAGGATGATACTCCACGACCGCCGCCCCACCCCTACTCTTCCCTCTCCGTCGTCCTACTTCCTCTGTTTCTGAGCGCTTCCCTATTCTCCGTCGCCTTCTTCAGCTACTACTCAACCTCTGTAATCTCCGATCGCCGTTGACTTCTTCCCTTCTTCTCCGGCACCATCTCTTCTTCCCTCAACTTCTCCGGCATTGTCCTCATCTTTCCAAGCACGGATTCCACCGGACAAAAACCCATCTCCCCCTAGCCGTTCCTTTTTCATTTGCTCCCCTTAAAACCACTGTCGGCTATTTGATTTCTTGTTAGATATAAGATTTGTTTCGCAATCCGTCGTTCACCCTCACCATTTTCTTCAAAATCTAAGTCTCATTCCATCTCTTCTTTCTTTCCCCAAGAGGCACAATCCAGAATTCCCTTGTGTTTTCAAATTTGTTAAATATTTTGGTAATTATTTTTTTTTACAAATTTATTAATGATTCTGTTCGAAAATTTTATATTTCTTTCTCTTTTTGTTTCAAATCGAATTGTTAATCTGTGACGGTGGTGTGTTTGATTTGGTGTTGATAGCGGTGGTTGACGATGTTTGTGTGGTAGTAGTGGCTGTATGGTGGGTGTGGTGGTAGTAATGGTTGTTTACTTGTTTACTAACCCAATCAATGATGTGTTGTCATAAAATGATGTACAAAATAAATTAGTGAGAGATAAAATATCATTTATTATTTAATTTATAATTTATAATTAATTTAAATAATTATTTCAAAATGTACATTTTTCTCCCTTCATTTAATTGAAACTTTCCATCATTGTTTTAATTGATTAGTCAGCTCCACGTATGACAAAAGGTGACAATCTGGTGCCAGCCCAGGTGAATTTAACGGTGAAATTGACGGCATTCAAACGGAAGGACGAAATGCTCTAGAAAACGATAGTTTAATGACTTTTAAGTAAAAAAAAATAGTTTAAAGACGAATAGGTAAAACTTAAACTAGTTGATAGATGATCAAAATTTTGTCATATCATTTGTAATCCCTCCGTCTCACCTTAAATTGAATTAATTTTTGAGCACAATAATTAAAAAAATGGGGTAGGAAAGAGTTATTGTGAATTTGAAAATTGATTTAGAAGAGAGAATGAGTAGGATAAATTATTATTAATATTTGATTAAAATTTATAAAAATGATTAGATTGATATTAATTAATGTTTGGTCGAAAATCTTTTTTTTTTTGCATAAAAAAAGTGACTTCCTCGGTCCCAAAATACTTATAGTTAGAACTACTTTTTACACATATATATTAA
Organism: Adenophora triphylla var. japonica; assembly: GCA_022495995.1. NCBI lineage: Eukaryota > Viridiplantae > Streptophyta > Magnoliopsida > Asterales > Campanulaceae > Adenophora > Adenophora triphylla. The sequence continues at coordinate 216,801 of JAFEMH010002967.1, read as the reverse complement.
GAAAAACAATCATTACACATCAAATTGACTAAATTACCCTTTAAATATTTCAAGTATCTAGGCAATTAAATGCCTTTACACTTACATTGACAACTACCTAATCATTAATAAGGGTAGTTTAGGCAAATTGTGTCAAAGATTTATAAATTGTGTCAAAGTTTTATGAATATTTCAAAACTACAAGTATTTTAGAATAAAAAATATCTCCTATATAACTACAAGTATTTTACAAGTATTTTAGGACAGACGTCCTAAATGAATGTCCAAATTTCAAAGAACATTCTGAAAATGATTACTATTAACACGCTTAAATAGTAATGAAAATGATTATTTTAATAAAATGACTGGTGAAAAAATTTAATAAAAAAAACATTTAGAGACGGCTTTTTCAAATAAAAAGAAGCTAAGGGGTCATTATAGATCAATGCAATGTACTAACATGGACTCTAACGCCACTAACAAAGCTAACGGGTCATTACCAAAATTAAAGGAACTGTCAAATTAGAAACACCACCAATAAACAAGACAGACTTCCACCATAATTCCGGTGACTCTCCTCGGTCCTCCACCGATCCAAACCCTAATCACCTCCACAACCACCGGAACGGCTCCCGGTACAACAGTTACACCACAGCCGCTACCAACAACTCCGACCCAATGCACTCACGAGTGGGAGTCCGTCTCCAAATCCTGCTCTTGCATCCACCATCCTTGTCAGCCCTACCTCCTAAAAAGATCCACCTATCTCCTCCCTTATCAACTCCAATCTTTCCCAACCATGTTTGTACCACACTTCTCGAGTTAACAACAAGACCAAGCAAAGCCTTAATTCGTCAAAAATGACGTTAACAAAATCTAACACCGTCCATTAAAACCAGAGTACGTTACATTATTTGTGCATATCTCGGAAAGTAATCCTTGGTCACTTATTTTACGAGAAAAGGATACTCCTTCCTGTTACAGAACTTCTAAATTTGGTAGAGAGACAAATATCCACACATTTTATCAAAATATAACAAGTTCTAAAACCTCTGATGTTCACAAGTTTTCACCATTAATGTCAGTAGACCATACAGCAAATCCTCGGACATATCGAACTACAATATGCTAAAGATAACACACAGCATCTACCGGTTTTTGTTTATATCAAAACAAAGAAAGAGGATTGCCGGAAACGAGTGATTTCCTAGCCATAAGCCAATTTCAGATTTTTATTTTCGGTCCATAACTTACGTATGTAGAATAGTAATATGCAGGCTGCTAAGTCATGCAGAAATATGTAAAATTGAGAAACTAGGCCTGTAAATACCCCTTTCCCTCCAGATAAGAAATTACTTCCTCGGCCAAATTGCATGGTGAGCGAGAGAGATCTCCTTCCTGGTGTAATATTATCTGCAAAATTGAATTTTGGTTCACCAAAAATGAATGCAAGTTAAAACAGTGTGCTCATCAAATGAAGTTATTTATAGAGTAACCACGGGTCTCTTTTTCTTTTCAAATTTTGTTACAGAATGAGGGAAAATGAGAAACCGGGCTACCATATACTCCATCCGTCCCTAGTAATATGCAAAAAGACCTCTTTTGAACGTTATAAAGTAATCAGCAAAGTCCCAAAATTAAAATGAGAGTCACTTGTTATACTCACAACAATTACCCACTTACTTTCTCTCTCCGACCCAACTATCTACACTCACAACACAACACTTTTTTCCTTAATTCTTGTGCCAAACCAATTTGTGCATATTACGGGGACGGAGAGAGTAAATAAAAAAAGGAAAAAAGGAAAAAAAGAAAAGCATACTTCCTCGGTTCCTCTTCCAAAATGTATGCCCTTTTTTTATTTTTCACGGAAAACAAGGAAAACGACTCTTGAGAACTTTAAGTGGCAGATATATAAATCCTTAATGTTTTTGCAACTGCAAAATATGACATGATAGGAGTAGTTGACAAGGTGAATTTAGTAACTTTACTCGAAAATGAGTGTTTGCAACAAGTTATTTTAAATAATAGAGATCCATTTTGGGATTAAAGGACTAATAAAGTGTCACAAGCATTTTACATAAAAGCCTCCTCCTTTTACCATGTCATTGTGCTGCTTGACGGAGCACAGTTTAACCTATATACTCCCTCCGTTCTTCCAAAATGATCTTCCTACTTTTTTGGCCGTTACTACGAATGAACTTTGAGCAATAATTATAGATTGATTTAATTAGACTAATGTAAATCTAAAACTAGTGATTGATACACCATCAATAATACTATCAAGAACAAGTTTTATATTTTCATTAGGAATTATATCAACCTAAGATAATTGCTCAAAGTTCATTCATATTAATGACAAAAAAAAGTGGGAAGATCATTACGGAACGGAGGGAGTAATACTTTGATGCTTTGATTTAGTTTAAACATGTGCATATTCTCTCTATCTAACTATAATTGTGAGTTTACCTCACAATTCAAGGGAGGCTCATAGGGATCGTCAATGCCAGTAAAACCTGCAAAACAGTAATGTAAACAAGTATATTCAAATTGAAGAAAATCAAACATGAAAAATATGGCACTATGAAGAACTTATCACCGAATGGGAAAGAAGGAAAACAAAGCACTATGTTTATATACGGTGAAGGGAATAACAAATAAAAAGTGATCTTAAATGGCTTATGAGTAAAAGTGATTGCCATCGACCATATTGTGAACCAGTGCCGGAGACAAGAAATATTCAAAAGGGGGCAAAACAATTTTCAGTTTTTCACTAATTAAAAGGGCAAAAAAATTGTGCATTTTCTTCTTTACACAAACGGGGTATGTTTCAAGAAATTGCACTAAAATCCTAAAATTCTTGAAATATTTGCACTAATAATTTATTCCGCCAGCGCCAGAGTTGTGAAATAGTTTTACAGTCTCATAATCATCTTCGCTAGAGACGGTAAAATACATTTAGTCTCAAATAGGTTTCCAGCTTTACAGTGTGGTTCGAAGAGTTCTGCTTAAAATCTTAACTGAACACCATAACCATGATGGAGGTAAAACAATCAAGATAAATAATACTCCTAGATAATAGCCCTGATCTAGTGCAATGTAATGGCATACATACAGTGAACTAGACGGGCACACGTGTATTAAGTGCTCTCAGTCTCTTGTCAATATCAATAATTGGAAAAGCGGGAAAAGAAAATATCATAAAAATACAAAAATTTCAGCGTTTATTATGTTCAGTTGCAGATACCTTTAATCTTCCCAGCCCTTGCAAGCTTGTATAACCCCTTTGGATCCCTTGCCTCGCAAACTCTAAGGGGAACATCCATGAAAACCTGGTAATTGAACCATGCAAGTTACAAACAAGAACATTCTTTGCTGGATATAAATCCAACCCTGTAGTCTCAAAAAAGATCAATAGAACAGCTAAATTATCAGAAGCAGGAGGCCCAACCTCAATGAAATCTCCTTCTGGCAGTAAAGATCGACAAGCATCTCTGTCTATTCTATAAGGAGATATCAAACTGGCAATGCAAATTACTCCAGCATCTGCGAACAACTTAGATACCTCCCCTACAAATAATAAATCCAACTATTTAATTATCCTTTTTAGAAACAAAGAATTGGATTGTGGGAAAATCCCTGTAAATTGGAGGAATCAGAAAGAAACACACCAACTCTACGTATATTCTCTGCACGGTCTTCTGCCTTAAAAGTGAGATCGCTGTTAAGACCATGTCGAACATTATCACCATCAAGGACATAGGTCAGCTTTCCTCTAGCGTGCAGAGCTCGACTTAGTGCACAAGCCAAAGTGCTCTTTCCTGAGTCATGGAACATTTGAGACATTCGTAACAAACAGAAAAGTGAAGGACAATTTGGAATCGGAAACCAGGAAAGGAAAACAGGGCAGAATTTTGTGTATAAACTGCCACCAGACTTAACTTTCCAGAATGGGTGTTATTTTTTGAGTAGATTTTAGTGCTATCCACTAAAATTTTGTATGGAGGAAACCAGTTTGGTCTAACTGAAGTGGATAAATAAAGCTATAGGCACTTATAAGTGTTTAGTTAAGTTTTTCTATAAAAATTGCAGAAGCACTCCTTTCATCAGTAAGAGGGAATGGAAATGCAAGCTGATAACGTCTTTAAAGCAATATTTTTTTTTGTGTGTGTATATAGATATAAAAAAGGGCAAAGGGCAAACCCCGGTGCGCCAAGCGGGGGTTGGGAGAGGGAATCATTTGCTAGAGCCTTCCCCTGACAATTGCCAAGAGGCTGTTCGCCAAGGTTCGAACCCGTGACCTTATGGTCACCAAAGGAGCAACTTAACCGTTGCGCCAAGGCTCGCCCTCTGTGTGTATATAGATATAAATAAATAAAAATCTTTTTACATCTACAATAATAACATTCATATGTTCCTTGAGGGATATCCCGCAATGTTGATTATTTTTTCCTTTTGCTTCACATGGCTCACTGTCATGGTTGTTGATTCTCTCATATGTTTTCGTCATTCACAACATGATCTTAGAAGAATCGAACTCAACTCAATCTTTGTCACAATTGCTTGGAGTCTGCTTTATGAACTCTATTTGTTTCATATTAAGCGAAGAAAATAATAACAAAATAAATGCAAATTTATAACTGATAACCAAAGTCAAGCAACAAGTAGTGCCTTTTTCAGCTGCTCTAGAATGTAAGCCAAAGAAAGAATGAGTTTTGAGTCCAACCTTAAGAAGCAAGAACAAATCAGAATAGGATTAGAAAGTTGAAAAATGATGAAATGGCAAAATAAAAGCAGCATAATAATAGAAGTCAATATATGTGACAAAGACATTCCCCTTTTATGTAACTACACTTCAAGTTTGAATTTCATGAGTTTAAGTTGGTTGACATTGCTTGCAGATGTCGATCTCTAATTAAATAAATAAATAAAAAAATACTCCCTGGGTTCCTGTCAAAAAGAGGCCTACTTTCATTTATGCTATGCTCCCTAAAAGAAGTTTTGTAATCTCATTGACATTTATTGTGACCCTCTATACATGAAAAAGAACAGGTGTAGCACAAAGAATACGTTCGACTCTTTGCATTGACTTTTCAACTGATGCAATACTAGAAATGAGACAAAGGAGCTGACATGGACTATACTAAATAGTCATAGATTCACAGATGACTCCAGTAATAGAAGCAACATTGTAAATTTAAGCAGCTATACAACACTGAAATTTTAGATACCAACCTGAACCGCTAAGGCCGGTAATCCACAGAACACAACCTTTTTGCTGCAGCAATTCCTGCCTATCAATTTTATCTACAGAACATTTATGCCACACAATATTTGTGGATTTCCCATTCGTAGAGACTTCACGAAGATTCCCACCTGTTAAGGTAAAATCAATTCTAAGTTTCCAATTTACAACCAAAACATTTGCTAAACGTACCACAATAGAACAAACAACAATTGTACAGACATTTCGAAGATTCCATCTATTTAGATAAATACTCCCTCCGTCTCAAAATGTTTGTCCCATTTGACTTTTTGTTGAACTTTGACCACAAATTTATGAGAGATTAATCATGTTCATGAAATTCTAAAAGTTGTTGTTGATAATATTATTAATGGTGAATCAATAGGAATTTTTAGAATTTCAAGAACATAATTAAATTGCCATATATTTGTGGTCAAAGTTCAACAAAAAAGTCAAATGGGACAAACATTTTGGGACGGAGGGAGTATATGTTCTTAGCTTCAAATTTCATTTCAACCAAATGTATGCTCAATTCTCTGAATTAGAATAATCAAAATAATCATAGAAATTTCACACGTTAAAATCAGTTCTCAAATTCCAATTTACAAAAAAAAAAATGTGCTTCATTTTCCAAATTAAAATAATTTCTTCACAAATAGCATCCCATGAATATTCGCGAATGTAACTTAATTTCAGAATTAAGTAAGCTTTTAAGAATGAAATAAGAAGATTTAGTACCAGAACAATCGGGAGAATCATTAGAATTGAATTCCATTTCAGCTTTTCTATCGACATCACAAGACGTTTTAGAAGCCTCCATTGCTTTGATTGGCGATAAGCAAGTCAATCTCACGTCGGCCCCAATGACTTTCCGTTGAGAATTGGGGAAAGAGAAATTAACGAACCCTAACTTGGCCGGTGCCGCCGAATCCAGCAGCGGAAAAGGACAGAACAACGACCGATTTCCGGCAGCTACAGTCATCTCCGGATCGGATAAATTAAAATCAACACACAAAAAATCAAAAAAAAAAAAACTCACGCGAATCACGAGAAAAACAGATAAATTATTCAAACAGACAGGGATTCTCCGATTACCAGTCAGCAAAATGTGAAGAAGACGTTGAATTTGATAAATATTTGTAGTTGAAGGAGGAACGGTAGTTACGGTTAAAGTGTAAAAATGGGAACTTTTTCATTAATCGATTGCCGCCGTTACAAAAATCTGAGGGAAGTAATTGAGAGGTGAATGTGGCGCGGAAAGTGGGTTGTATTTTGACACAAGTTCTTTTTTGTTTATGTGTGTGTGTGAGTGTGTGTTCCGGTGAGCCGGGGTTGATACGTAACGGCCAATAGCCACCTGATTCTTGTATTGGGTGCCACTCGGATTCCATTAGATTAGGAATAATATTACTTCCTCCGTCCCACTAGGTTCCTACTTTTCTTTTTTATCCATCCCACTACTTCAAGATTTCCTTTCATAATTTCATAAATGATAAATTTTGAATACTCTCTCTATTTTCTCTCTGTCCCACGATAATTTGTAAAAAAATTTATTTTGAACATCTTACAATAATCTGCACTTTTCTAAAATAGAAATGGAATCCACTTCTCTCTACTCACAATCATTATCCACTTATTCCACTTTCTCTCTTCTACCCAACCATCTACACATCACCTTTTTCACCTTTTACATTAATTTTCGCGCCAAGCCAAAAAGTGCGCATTATCCCGAAACGGAGGGAGTATATTTATACCCTTATGATTTAATATGTTTACAAAAAATATTCCTTATACCCTTATAAAGTTAACATATTTACAAAAAAAATCAATCATTAATTAATACTCCCTCCGTCCCAGTAGAGGCTTCCCATTTTACCATTTTGGGTGTCCCGTTAAAAGCTTCCACTTTTCTTTTTTGGCAAAGAATCTTTACTATTTCCTTCACTCATTCTCTCTCCTACATTATTTTAATACTCACAACACCATTATAATTTACTATTCCCTCCACTCATTCTCTCTTCTATTTTCAAATTACACTCACAACATTTTTTCTTTCCACCCATTTTCTTAATTTGCGTGCAATGAAAAAAATGGGTAGCTTATGTTGGGACGGAGGGAGTATTTTCTACCCCACATTTAACTTTTACATTCTCTCTCCTCTAATCTTCTACCCACTTTCAAAAAAATCAATCATTAACTACTATTCCCTACACCACATTTAACTTTTACATTCTCTCTCCTCTAATCTTTTACCCACTTTCAAAATATTTTTTAAAGAAGCGTGAAATCTACACCAAGAAACTTTGGTGTGGGACGGAGGGAGTAGTATTTTGTACTCCTTCCGTCCCAATTTAAGAGCCTGAGGTAGAATTTTACGTTTTTTAAGAATTTTTTTTTAAAAAATGAATAAAAAATTGTACTTTTTCCGTCCCAAAAAACTTGCAGCTCCGAAATTTTTAGAATTTCATGAACATAATTAAATTGTCATATATTTGTGGTCAAAGTTCAACAAAAAAAGTCAAATGGAATAAACATTTTGGGACGGAGGGAGTATTTTCATACTAAAAGCCAAAACCTTGTAAACTAATTTGATTAACTATACAAACGTATAACATTAGTACACTCATAATAATTGATGTAATAAATTCAAATTAATATAGACTCTTCACCTATATTACATCTTCTCTATTAGTATAGTATATATTAATATAGTACTCTAGTAATCTTCAATAGTATAATATGACTATCTATTACAATAGTAGAATGATATTGTCTATTAGTAATGTTCTTCTAATATAATAACTAATATACTATGTTAATGCTATTAGCTAATAGAAGAAAAATGGAAAGTCACACTATCTTATGACTCATCATGACGTGGCTTCACGAAACGTAAGATTTCGCAAAACCTTGTCCATGTGTCACATCCATATGCTTTAGCCTTGACTTTTAATATATATATAGATTTTTCCCTTCACGTGGAAATTAATGAGTATCGATTTAATGAATTTCTTTGAAACGTGCCCTCTGTTGTTTATTCGAAGTTACAACATGACGATCATGTGATATTTGAGATAGTTTATTCTTCTAAAAAAAACACATAATTACGTTAATAAATTTAAAAAAAAATGGCGCTTCACAACTATCGAATACTCATTCAAAATATAATGTTTGTAATCAAGATCTACATATGAATAGCCTACATCTTCAATAGTGATGTTCCCCGAACAAATATACAATGAATGTTCTTGGGATCTATAACCTATAATGCCCAAATGCTTCTCCAAATAAATCTTGAACACGGGTCAACACTAGCCTTTAGTATTCCTCATATGGTAAGATTTTGGCTTTGAAAACACAAAAAAGTAAAGCATTTGAGTCCGCAGTAAATGCGCAACTAAACATGTTAAGCATTGCACCAAAAGAAAATATCAAAATCATCCTACGACTTTCAACACACCGGATAGAAGGCAAAGGCTCCCAACAAATGGGAGGAGGCAAAGACTCCCAACAAAATGGAGATAAGATATAATATAATGAGAAATAAGACAACATGATTTATTCAACATTTTAACAATATTAAGCAACAAAAAAGCAAAAAATTTAAAAATAAATTCTAAATTTTGCATTTATTAATTGACTGTTAATAAATGCAAAATTTGGAATTTTACAAATCAATAAAGAAAAGAAGAAATGAAATAAGATACTCCCTCCGTCCCGCCCGAAAAGCCACAAATTTCTATTTTGGGCGTCCCATTTAAAAAGGCACTTTTCCAAAAAGGAAAGTTTTTATTACTAAATCACCCACTCATTCTCTCTCCTACTTTACTTTTACACTCACAACATTCTCTCTCTTAACTATTCCTCCCACTCATTCTCTCTCCTATTTAATTTTTCATACTCACAACATTTAAACTTTTTCTCTTTCCTACATCACTTTTCTTAATTTGCGTGCGAGATCCATTTTGTAGCTTTTCGGGCGGGACGGAGGGAGTACTTGTTAAGAACTAGAGAATGGAAGAAGTTGTCGGAATCTTTAGAACGGAGGAGATAGAGAGAGAAGTTGCACGGGGCAGTTAGATAGTACTCCCTCCGTCCCACCAAAATTGATACTTATTTTTTTTTTGATTCGTTCCAGCCAAACTGATACCTTCTAAAATGGCAAGAGAATCTTCACTATTTACCCCACTCATTCTCTCTCCTATTTCACAACATTCTCACTCCCAACTATTCCTCCCACTCATTCTCTCTCCTATTTAATTCTTCATACTCACAACATTTTCTTTCACTTTTTCTCTCTCTTACTTTTCCTTAATCCGCGTGCCCAAAAATTTGATATCAGTTTTGGTGGGACGAAGGGAGTATATTCTAAATTCATAATATAAAAGTGAGATTTTTTGGGACATTTCAATTGGGATGTGGGATAAGACGGGTCGTCCAACATTTTTATTAATTTTTTTTTGTTATTTTAATTTTGAAACCTTAAATTCTATTTTTTTTTTTTAACTTATGTTGCATTTTTTTTATTATCTTAACTACTTGGATGTAAGGAGTTGCATTTTCTTATAACATTTGATCATATGATAATTTCTATTATTGTTATGTCGTTTTTCTCATATGTGAGAGCCTATAATTTTCCTCCTTTGTTGAGGGCTTGTGATTTTTCCCATTTGTTCAAGGCTTTGTGTATTACGTTTGTTGCTTTTATGATAACCGTAAAGGCTAAATCTAACTTAGAGGAGTGGAAGAGGGCAGACTCAATATTTCATTATGTTGTTAATGTAGTTTAACGTTGCAAAGGGTGACATCTTCTAAAATGAGGTTCTGTTAAGATTATAGTATGCTGCAAGGATATGCTTATCAGGACCATTTCTTTTTTTTTACACATGATAAGTCAAAATGTCAATATGTTGACATATGTAATTATTAGGACAACGTTTGTACATGTGAGTCTCACTGTTTGAGTCGAACTTCTAACTTCTAACGTTTGTGGATAGTCGACTTCTAAATATTTATTATTATCGTTAATAATATTGTTCTATTGGTTTAAAAAAAACAACAATTGCCTTATTTAGGTTCATTTTGAACTTATGGTGTATTTATTTTTGTACATCTAATTGCACCATTGTCTTTTATTTTCGCGTATTCTTATCTCGATGATCGAGGTGGGATGGGACGGGACGGAGAATTTCAGGCCCACGAAGAATTTGGGATGTCCCATCCCGCCCCGCGAAGTTACAGTATTACATAGTAGAGGTGTAAATGGTTCAGTTTGGTGGAATTTACGGACCGAGCCAATAGTCATCGGTTTGGGAAAATTTCAAATCGAACTGAACCATGAAAAAATTCAAACCGAACCAAACCAAACCACTATGATTTGGTTCGATTTGATTCAAATCGCGGTTCAATTATGTGGTTCAACCCGCGGTTCACACGTGGTTCAGATTACGGTTCAAACCACGATTCAGACCGCAACTCATTTTTATATTTATTTAAATTTTCCGTGATCTCGGAAGAAGACCAAAAGCTGGGGGTGTTAAGAGGAAAGTCGGAGGAAGAGAGAGACTAGAGGAAGAAAGAGGCCGAAGGAAGAAAAACACTTTACAATCTTCGATCATGGAGAGAACTTAGTTATTTATGTGTCGCAATGACGATAACAAATGATGAACTTAATATTAAATACATACACAACGGGGGTTATGATTAGTCTATGTAATGTAGATTTTTTTACTAATCTAACAGTAAATTTTAATAAATATACAAAACTATTAAATAAGATACAAAATGGGGGGTTATGATTAGTTTATGTAATGTGGTTTGATCTGGTGGTTTGGTTTGGTGATTCAGTCTCAAACCGCGGTTTGGTTTGATTTGGTTCGGTTCGGTTCGATTTGGTTTGATCAAGGAGGGTCAGACCACAAATCAAACCGAACCATGTGATTTGCCAAAATTTGAGATCAAACCGAACCATTTATACTTGAAAACCAAACCAAACTGCATGATTTGATTCGATTCGGTCTTAAACCACAGTTTGAACCGAACCACTTACACACCCCTATTACATAGGTTTGTCCCGTCCCGTTTTCCTAAATTGACATTTCTAGATTTGAGGCCCAAATCCAACATCTCAACGGACCCTTGTATAAAATATGTATTTTTTTCAAGAGAAAACAAAAATAAAAGTAAAGCAACTATTCATACCACACTAGTACACAAGATATTTAATTTCAAATAAAATTACGATATAGTCTAACAATATATTATATAAACATGTTTCTTCTATTTAGAATTAGAAGGAAAATCATGAATTGAAGTTGAATCGTAATCTCCCATGTCACAATTTCAACGAATACGAAGAGTCTTGCAGTCGGGCAACGACGCCTCCTCGTTGATGTCTTTCTTTGTTTTGCTTTCTGTTGTTAATTAATTTAGGGTTTTTCAACCAATTGATTGATTTTGATGATTAAAAAAAGAGATTTTTACCAATAAGTTCCTTAAAGACGATGAAATTTACCTATAAAATTACAATATTTCATATTCTACCTTAGGGTCTCTGGGTTGAAATCAATTATACCAATAAATCTCTCGCACCTCTTTATAATAAAAACACAACATTTTATATTTTACCTTAAGCTAATTTTTGTGGGAGAAAATCAGCTGTTAGAATAAAACCCGATCATTTTGACCCCAACAACAGAATTTCAGAAATTCTCCAATACAATTTCTTCTTACGCAAGGACAATTAGTCGTTTAACGTTCTTCTTTTCGATGATGTGTGTGTGTCCATCTCTAAATAAATGTCCAATTTTCGTGTTAAGGGACTTTGAAATATGTGTATTTTATACATTTTAAGGCAAAGATACATAAATATTTTTGTTATCTACTTTCCAAATATTAGTTATATGATAATAAAATGAATAGCGAAAGAAATGGTAAAATATACATTCATTTTGAGATAAAAATTATTAAATTTGGACATTTATTTAAGGATATAAGAAGTATAAAGAATACTTGAGAAATGCTACGTTCTCAAACTACCCCCAGTCTTCTTTATTGGTTTTCCTACTGCATTCACTGTTGTCGCCACCCCTACCTACGGGCGAATTCAAGGCAAGCTAAAGATGTGATAGTGAAACCCTAATCAATTAATGTGTGTGTTTTAGTGGTTAAGATGCTAGGATTTAGAGCTAAATCTTATGGATTCGAGTCTCATATTAGACATTAATTTTTTTCATAAAAAGGTTTATAGTGTATTTGTGCATTTCTTAAAAAATGCTCTAGGTCCGCATATTAGACATTGTTTTTTTCATAAAAAAATTTATAATGTATTTGTGCATCCTTTAAAAAATGCTCTAGATTTGCCACTTCCCCATTTTTCCGATCAATCACCTATCTATCCAATTATGAAGCTAAACATAATCAAATTGAGGAGATACCTACTGAATAAAGAATAAAAGATCTCAACCAACCAAACAAAAACTCTAAATATTGGTGTTTTACCAGCCTTTGAACTTTGAAGGTTTGAGAATAAGAGTTGGAGGCTCATTACAGGACCAAATCTATATATAGTATACTCCCTCCGTCCCATTAAGCTTAAGAAGATTCCATTTTGCGCAGGAATTAAGGAATATTATTATAGTACTAGTTCATAACCCGTCGAAATTCGACGGTCATAATAAAGCTAATTATTTAATTATAAATTATAAATGAATAAGTATTTAAAAAGAATAAGATTAATAATTATACATTAACAGTATCATATTAAAATTACAATAATATTATTTGTTAAACTTGAAACATGATAGTGTTCCGTTTAACAAAATTGGTCAGCTAACTAAGAGATATACTCCAGTCATTTAATGTAAACATTTTTATATGTACATTTTACATTAACACTAAGAACTAATAAATATTTGTCACCTAAGAGAGAAAAAAAAATATATAAGAGATTTGCTTATAACAACACATACTTCTTCACTAAAAAAAAAAAAAAAAAACACACACACACACATACATCTAATTATCATATGAAAAAAAAAAAAACAAAATCCAATAACATAACCATACCATCATGGGACTGAAGTTGATGTTCCAATAACACACACCAACACAAATTTATCTCACGTATTCAAAGTTACTAATGACTTTAGAGTTTTTAACCTTATTATTCTCACTAACTTTTAGTCTTTAATTGTAACTGTGCAACTATTTATTTACTACTTATTTTTATGGTTTTTGGTTTGGTCTTTTCAACTAATTATTTTTAATCATGCTAATAAAATTTAGTTCAAATTTTACTCTTCTTGATATTTTCAAATAAATATTTTTAATCATACTTATAAAATTAAATTACATTTTAATATTCTTGATCTTTTCAAATAATTATTCTTATTGATACTAATAGAAGTGAATGAAATTTTAATTTCTTGGTTATATAAAATAATTATTTTAATCAACTGGTAAAGGTAAATTAAATAATATCTTGTATGTAAAATATATAAAAGTAATTTTTTTTAAAATATCATTTGAAAATTATAGGTGTAATAATTTTATTGGTGTTTTTTTATTAGAGTGTACCGGGTCCATTATCGATGTATCAAATGAAATATCGACACCTCATTTTGTGAGCAAAATTTTGTGACTTTCTTTTTTGCTCCTATTTATGTAATATTTTATTTTATTTTTATTCTTGTAAATTATAGGAATAGTAAGTTGATTGGTGTTGTGAGTGTAAAAGTAAAGTATGGGAGAGATGAGTGAGAGGAATAATAAAGATTCTTTACCATGTGGGCAGTCTCAATTCATGTGAGACGAACGAAAAAGGAAATAAGTCTCAACTCATATGGGACGGAGAGAGTATATTTAAGATGTATATGGAGTATAAAATAAATTATCAAATTGTAATTTTGAAAGTGTCCTTCACATTGAAATAAATCACTTTAATGAATGCAATCTATATATAATTAATTCATTTTAATAAATAAATGAATGTTATGAGCTTAGGTGGAAAAATAGTTGTTTTGTTGATAATATACTTTTTCCGCTCCATCTTAATCTACAAAATTTTCATTTTGGGTGTCTTAATTACAACAACTATCGACTTACTATTCTCTATCACACTTTCTCTCTGTTATCTCTACTCACAATACTTTAATATTAAACAGTTAATTTTTCCCTAATTCTTATGTATTACCTTAAATTAAGGGTTTACATAGCAATAAACAATTGATACAAAAATATTCTTGATTGAGAACACCTATTTTGACTATGTAAAAACAACAACAACAACAACAAAATAATGAGATTAATAACTAAATCAAATATGAAGTCAATATATTTCATCTAAAAACAAAATAATAAAATTAAATCTTTAAGTAAAAGCATAAAAATAAACCTTTAACTAAAATAATAAAATTAAAACTTTAACTTTTAATCTTTACCTTTACTTTATTTCTGTATATCTCAGATTCTCATATTAGCCGAGGGAGGGAAGAACCATTCAACTATTTCAATCAAGCGAAGTCGCCAGCAACCGGATAGGAACGGGATCAACGGGCGAACGGCGGAACCAAAGCCTTTCCAAGCAGGACTGGGATCGGTCGATTGCCGTTACCGATTGGGATTGGAAGTTGGAACAGAGCTTCGAGGCGGGTTTGTTTGGCTAGGCGTCGGCGGTGATTGAGCCGGATTAAGAGGTATTCCGGCGTTTCCGAATCGAATTTAATAGAATAATTTTAATTTGTTATCGTTGCTATAACCTCTCTTAAATCAATTACCCGTTCTCCACAATTTCAAAGTAATTTGCGTCGATTGATTTTGCCCTTGACGTTGGCTGTGTTTGCGTTACTTCCTTCTTCTTTTTTTTTTTTAACTATATACATAATGGGCCGAGATAAAATGGGGCAAGGCCAGCGTTGGCCAAGGCAAGCAAAGCCTGGCCAAGTCCAAGACCAGCCTAAGCCACGGCCAGCCAAGGCCAAGGCTAGCCAACATTGGCCACAACCCAAGGCAAGGCATGACTCATATTTTTCCATAAATTCGGCCATTAATATGGCTTATGTCTTACCAGGATTATTGGAAAAAATGATGACTCAAAAAAATCTGAAAGTGCATTTATATCTGGTGTAGTAATAAAAAACATGCTTTTGTCTATCTTTTTTTTATTATTATGTCAAAAGAGATGCCTCAAAAAATCGAATGTGAATTTATATAAGAAATTTCGTATGTGAAATCAAACGAAAACAATATGGCTAGAGGTATACTCTCTCTGTTCCATATACTCTTAATTGTTTAAGGCAAGCATGTTATGTGCTCTTCATTCCACTTTCTTTTGGAGAAATAATATTAAAGCTTACTAATTAAGCTATTATTGGAATCAGTCTGAATTCGTCTTTTATTTAACTTTGTTAGATTATGTGTTTGTAGGAAGCTTTGAAACCCCGCCTTCTTGTCAATGTTCCTTTGCTCTATGAGCCGCTTCTCAATTTCCATTCTCTTTTCTCAAGTATGAAATGACCCTACAATGGTTGTGATACACCGCCATTCTTGATGGACTTTTATGTGTTTTGAGTTCCGACAGGAAAGATTCTTTGCCAAGAAGAGTTGATGCCCCCTTTTCGTGGTCAATGGTTCATGCCCCTCCATATAACCGAGTGGCTTATCAGTCCCACTTTTTTGTTCACTCCTCGGGTTAGTTCTTAATAGAAAATCCTCTGTGTGTGTGTGTGTGTGTGTGTGTGTGTGGATATAATTTTCTTGCCATGACTTTTGTGGATTCCCGAATAACTAAAAATATAAATAAATAAATTTATGTAGTTAACACCAAGTAAATTGGCCAAAGACCAAGTTGAGTTAATTAAGTTACAACAAATTTGTGGTCATTAGGTAATTCACTGATTGAGTTTTCTCTATGTAAAAATCAGATCTTGTGTTGTTTGTTAAATACCCATTGGAATTTTGTTCATCATTCATAAATTGAAAAGAAAATCTAGTAAATTGGTGATTTTGTTCATCATTCACCCTGTTTCTTGCCACTTTAGAATCTGAAATTGTATTTGCTAAGTACTTTCATGTCCCCTTCACTTCATGTATAATTGGTATTCACATAAATTTTCGTTGCTACAACTGCTCCTATATCCAGAATCAGATGGGGTTGGAGGTTGTCAGTAGACATGCCCATCCACAAGTATATATCTTCTTCTTCTTCAGTGATAGCATGGTCGACATTTGAATGTGAGAACCTTCCACAACTTCAAAATTAATATAACTCTGTCTGTCACATAGTTTCTTCCCAATAATATGCATGTGCAGTCTGTCTATAGTGGATTATTGGAGCTTGGAAGGAAAGGAGTGAATTTTCTATATGTTGCATGTTCACCAAAATGGTTTAGCTGCAATTGACTTTCACCTTTATTTTTATACGAATATATGTGGGTTCACGGCTTTGGAGTCGTTGGTTTACTTTCATGTGATGGCAAAAATAACTTGCTACCGGTATGTATGTCTTTTAAGAGATTACCGCTTCATTCGTCACGCTTCCATCCGGAAGCCCACTCTTTACAGATGTGGTCTTTGCAGGGCCTGCAACTTTGAAGTATAATTGAAAAGAAAATCCAGTAAATTGATGATTTTGTTCATCATTCACCCTGTTTCTTGCCACTTTAGAATCTAAAATTGTATTTGCTAAGTACTTCCATGTCCCCTTCACTTCATGTATAATGGTATTCACATAATCGTTGCTACATCTCGCTCCTATATCCGTAATCGAGATGGCTTCGCCTAGTTATATCAGGTATTGATAGTTTTTATCCTATTATTAATCATACATCACAACGTACCAAATGAAAAAAAATAAACTTAGATAGTTTTAATCAGAGTATTAATAATAAATCCCAAAGTACTAAATGAATTAACAAAATGCCAAAGAAAATATTTGTTACCCATCAACATCACTCTACGCACAATAATGTCACGCTGGGAAAAATACCAAAGATTGTTTAGGAGTATTTAACCCCAACATCATACTTATTTGAAAAAACTAAATTGATTGTCTGAAATAAAAAGCGTTAGATTCCTTCATTACTACTTGTCCAATTTATCTTGTTTTATTTTCTTGATTCCCTTAGTCACGGATAGCTGTACCTCCTCATCAATGGAAATAATGTCTAGCGAACGCTTCTGAGGAGTAATGTCATTATAAACCGTTGTTGAAGAACTTTCCCCCATTGATTCCAAGGGCTTATCCTACATAAGGAAAAACCAAAATAACAAAGTTAAATTACATGAAAACTTTAATAATTAATAATTAAATTATTAAATAATTATATGTTTATTGACTTACACCAACATTATCATTCAAAATAGAGATATTTTCATCATCTAAGTTTAGCTTAGAAGCAACCTCCTGAAATATGAAAAAATGACAGATATATTCCATAACAATTCATGATTTGAGAATGTAACGTGGTTTTGAACTTATATCAGAATTAGTAAGTGATATAAACTGAGTGATGATATTGGCATCATCGGTTAATTTCTTCACAGTAAAGATTTGATTCTCATCGAAAGTATCCTTGGTTCTTTGATCGATTGCCACTTTAAACAGGCATTGCCTTCCAATCAAATCCCCAAAAGAGGGGGGCAATTGATCGGGCTGCTCATCATACATTAATAATATCTTAATTAGGAAACATAGGATAATGATTATTGTCATAAGATCAACTAATTACGCACCTCTAAAACTTCTGCAAGGACTTCAAAAGCAGATTTCTTAAGCAAATGAGAAGCAGTGCTATCAAACAACACAAAATGTGTAGCAACTTCATTCACATCCGTGATGTTAATCTTAATTTTGAATCTAAGAAGATAAAAATGCTATTATGAGTCAAAATCTTAATATTTAAAATATAAATAATAATAAATTTAAAAAAAATAGATCAACAAATACCTGGGAGTTGGGCCATTGTTAGCATAGGGTGTACCACATTTTTGCAAGTGCTTATTTAAACCCTTATCAAAACCCTTATTACATTTAGCATTACCGCAAGCATCATGGTACCACCTACCAACCGAAGTCTCATATTAGGTCCCCAATTGGGGCTTCGAATTTTATTTTTAGCGATTTAAGGCCCGAATTTACACTTTTTGCCCATATCGTGGCTTTTTGACGATTTCAATCCAAAAACTCTGTTATTAACACGTGCATTGCACGTGACTTTGAATGAGGTTTTTTTTGTCATTTCATATCCAAGCTTGGTTAGATATCGATTAAGGATGGAAGGAGTTCATTTTTATGACATTACAATGAAGTTAAAGAGGTTTTTCTACAAATTCCGATAAGTGGGATAAATACTTGGGTGGGTGAAATAGAATTGCATTTTGGTTATGGAGGGAATGTATGAACATTTTTCGCGTCTTGTATAACAAACCCTATCACAAAATGACAAAAAACAACAACTCATTCAATGTCACATGCAACGCAGTCTTAACTTAACGGATTATTTGGATGGAAATTGTCAAAAAGCCCTAATTTTGTAAAAAATGTCAAGCCGACCCTAAATCGCTAAAAAGTCAGGCCCTGATTGGGGACCTCAAATGAGACTTCAAGCCCTAATTTGTAATTAACTCTTATTTATAAGGGATGAAAGATGCGTGTAGAAAGAATATTCTTTGTATAATTTTTTTTTAAGTTGGAAGTTGTAATATTTTTTAAAGTAAAATGATTATTTTAATTATAATTTTTTAACAATTTCACGAAATTAGTAATAGTTTTTTCAGGGGTTATTTTTTAATAAAAATGTATTTTCTATGTAATATACTGTATTTTTTTTGTAACAAATGAATTATTTTTAAGTTTGCTATCATTGTGAATCTTCCGTCATTGTGCATTACAGTGGGTCACATCCATTTCATGTGTTAGAAATATATAAGGTCCTTTATAACCTTGTGTAAATGACAAAAGGTGAATCCGTAAAAAAGGTTAATGTCTATCTGCTCGGGGGTTGAGCGGCACTACTTCGTATTTGGAAGGTTCACATTGAACTAACTAAGTGCAATATTTTGGCTATATTGGAGCACTTTTCGTATATACTATATAGTCCCTCCAATACGGGTTGGTGCTGTTATTGATTCTTATATCTCCGTTCCAAAAAAAGAATGACCATTTTTAGGAAATTTTTATCAATAATTGAATGACATTTTTGAAAAAAACCTTTCCCTAAATATTTTATTAGGTATTTTGTTTGACCATACATTGTGTGTATTTACAAAACTAAAAATTTGCAAAGTAAATAACAAAGATTTTGATTGATCTAAGTTACTAAAATTTACTAATAGATGTTTTTTTTAAAAAAATTAAAAATTTACAAAGTAAATAACAAAGATTTTGAGGGAGAAGATGTTGAGAAAAAGATGAACAAATGCTAACATGCAAGTATGAATAAAAGACGCAAACATGCTGAGGAAGAAGAAGAAAACGGGAAAGAGAGAAAGAAAGGAGAACACAACGCATAGTTGTTAGGGGATCCGACCTAATTAGGTTACCCATTTACTTTTCCCTTATATAAGACTTTTTACGATATCATTTAACTTAGGAAAGATAAATATGCTAAAATATCTATGCTAATCTATACCAATCACAATCCCTACATTAGTGAACAAATTACATAAAATGTAAATGTACAATATTTACCAAATTTTGGACTCTCTGGGATTATATACAGTGAGACGTGTGACTCAATTTGTATAGTATTTTCAAAAGAAACCCGTAATTAGATCAAAGATTTGTATATGAATCTCTACATAAAATAAAATCAATTCCAAAATAAAATAAAATTCTAATATTTAAATTATTTTAAATATGTGCGTAAATTTAGTTAACAATTGACATTCATTAATTTTCTTAACTGACTGATTATATCAACTCATAAATGTGATTGAATTCTTATTTCAAATTTCAAACTTAAATATTCCATCTGAGATAGCATTTAAAGTAATATTTGTAAATAAAGAAATGATTTTGGTTATTTATGGCCGTTGAAACTTATATGGTTTGACTTTTTAAAGGACTAAGGTACAAAAATAAATCTTTTTTAAAGGACTAAGCTACAAATGATTCTGTATAGACAACAACTAAAACACAAATAAATTAAAAGGACTAAAACACAAATGAATGATTTTTGTGGACCAAAAATGTGAATTATTTCATTTAAATAAACTTATTGGATTTATTTTAATGTATAAGTTTAATTAATAATTAATTTCATTTAAATAAATGAAAACAAATGAATTAAAAGGACTAAAACACAAATGATTGTTATTTATGGACCAAAAATGTGAATTATTTCATTTAATATTGCCAAATTTAAATTTCAAATTAGTTGTTAATATTTCCATTTTTTCCTTAACTGAGTATGAGTTGCATAAGCCAAATTTAAATTTAAATTTCAAATTAGCTGTTAATACTTATTTGTTGAAGGAAAATAAAATAACAAAATTAAACTAAGACTTAACCATTATCATAATATAATATTTTATATTAAATAATTTTCATAATCTTAATTATTTTAAAATGGGTAAAACAAATTCTTTTAAATAAAATGTATTATCACATGATGAGTTTAATATTATATAAAAAAATTAAAGGAAAGAAAAATCCAACCCATCTTCATGTATTATATGCCTTTCATGTATATTCCTAGATTCATCCCCCACCCAACACATTTTCCATCTCTCGTCTTACATAACCAAAGCACCACCGCCACCCCATCACCACCACCGCCGCTACCACAAATTTCATCACCAATAATAAGCAAATGAAGAAATCCCATTTCAAATTCCATCCCAATCTAATCAAAACAAATATCAATTCCATTTCAAAACCCACATTAAAAAATCCAATTCAAAACCCATATTCAAAATTTTAAATTCCAAATTTTAAATAAATGGATAAACTTAAATCCAAAATTGAAATCGCAAAAGCTTGAACAACACAGTTTCACAGAAATAATGGAGGTTCCGGCGAGATTGATATTCGCCGGAAATAATGGAGGTTCCGGCGATCTTGAATCGGTGAGTGACGGACACGGGTGGGCATAGAAGAGGAGAGACATTGCAGATTTTGGGCGGAGGGCGCGAAACGAAAGTAGGGGAGGGAGTGAGGTTGGAGAGGGGAGAGGAAAGAGGGTGACGGTGGTGGCTGGGGAATGAAATGGGTTTTAGGCATTTCTTGAACATAAAATTAATTTTGATAGTGGAGGCATGATTTTTCCTTCCATGAATGATTTTTATGGATGAATTTTGGTTTATTATTATTGATGAATAAAAGGACTAAAACACAAATAAATTAAAAGGACTAAAACACAAATGAATTATTTTTATGGACCAAAAATGTGAATTGACGAAAATGGTATAATTTTATGGGCCAAAATGCAAAAAAATGGCTTAAATAAAAGAATATTAAGGACTGAATTGCAAAATATTGGCGAATCAGCATTTGACACATGGCGCGACGAGGAGCTTGGGAATTCTTCTGCTTTAATATTATATATAGATTAGGAGAGAGAATGAGTGGAAGAAGTGTTGTGAGTGTGAAAAATTAAATAGGAGAGAGAATGAGTGGAGGGAATAGTAAATTATAATGTGTTGTGAGTATTAAAATAATGTAGGAGAGAGAATGAGTGGAGAGAATAGTGATTTAAGGTTTCCTTTTTGGGATTTCTTAAGAGTTATGGGACGCCCAAAATAGAAAGTTTTCTTAAGACTTATGGGACAAAGGGAGTATATTAAAGTTGGTGAGGAGGCCTAAGGATTCGCCACTTAGACATATTTAGGCAAACTCTTGTTTTTGAAAAAGCCACCTCATCACCATTCCAAAATTTAAAGACTCTTCATATTCTCCTTATTAGCTAATACTAATAGTTAATAATAATAGTTATTATATAAATTAACTATTATTATTAATAGTATTAGTTAATTATAATAGTTACTATATAAGTTAACTATTACTATTAATAGTATTAGTTAACTATAATAGTTACTATATATGTTAACTATTACTATTAATAGTATTAGTTAACTATAATAGTTACTATATAAGTTAACTAATACTATTAATTGTATTAGTTAACTATAATAGTTACTATATATGTTAAATATTACTATTAATAGTATTAGTTAATCATAATAGTTAATATATGTTAATAATTACTATTAATAGTATTAGTCAATTATAATAGTTACTATATATGTTAACATTAATATTAATAGTATTAGTTAATCATAATAGTTACTATATAGGTTAACATTACTATTAATAATATTATTTAATCATAACAATTACTATATAGGTTAACTATCACTATTACTATTATTAGTTAATTATAATAGTTAATATATAGATTAACTATTACTATTACTATTATTAGTTAATTATAATAGTGACTATATATGTTAACTATTATTATTAATAGTATTAGTTAATCATAATAGTAATTATATAGGGTAACTATTATCATTTAGTTTAATATAAACTAATATTATTAGTTAAATATAACAATTACTATAACTATCACGGTGAACTTAACGAATATGTCAAATAGTCTTATCAAATAATAATTGATGAAAACTAAATACAAATTTAGTGATAAATGGAGATAATCAAAGGTATTAGTAAAAAGAGTTACAAAAAAATTAAATAAAGATGATTGATGAGAAATATAAAAAGTCACAAAATAATTATTGGTGAAAACTAAATCTCTCTCTCTCTCTCTCTCTCTCTCTCTATATATATATATATATATATATTAAAGTTGGTGAAGAGAGCTATGGTGTTGCCACGTAGGCGAATTATGGACAAATGTTGTATTTGGCGAAGCCACGTCAACAATACCTTCATAAATATGCGACTTTTCAAAAAAAATTCCTTAGCTAATAATATTTGTTAACTATTACAATTAATAGTATTAGTTGATCATAATAGTTATTATATAAATTAAAATTTTCTATTAATAATATTAGTTAATCATGATAGTTTCTACATAAGTTAAATATTACTATTAGTATTAGTTAATTATAATACTTACAATATATGTTAACTATTACTATCAATAATATTAGTTAATCATAATAGTTACTACATATGTTAACTATTATTGTTAATAGATTAGCTAATTGTAATAGTTATCATATATGTTGATAATTGAAAAATTAATAGTATTAGTCAATTATAATAGTTATTATATAAGTTAATTATTACTATTAATAGTATTAATTAATTATAATAGTTATAATATATGTTAACTATTACATAGACCCCTTTGGATATGAAAGGTCATAGGTTAGACATTCATTTATTAAGAGATATTGTATACATTCATGTATGGAAGATTAATTGTTCATAATAATTAAAGAATTTGAAAGATTTGATATGTTTGAATGTAATTTTTAATCACTTTTAATATAAGAATATGTACGATCTTTGCATGAAATATAAATATGAGAAAGGATGTTTGTTTTTGATGTTGTTGTATTTCAGCTCCAACCTTCAAATGCGTGATATTCTTGATTGATTTTGTTGATGAAAATTGGTGGGCTTCATTAATATTGTCATGTTTATATTTCTTGCAGCTACCTATGTGGATGCTTTTGAGATTGTTGTTGTTCAAAGTTGTAAGATTCATTGTTTTATACTTTGTTTCTTTAAGTTCCTATTTTTGTTTATGATTTTTTTAATATTACATATATAACTTTTGTTGGTTGTTACTAATTCTTCTTTATCTATTTGCAGAAACCTTTATACATTCTTCCTTCATTTGACTTGGTTTTAGACTTCAAATTTGAAGTAATGAAAATATTTCCATGAAGCACTAATAAGGGCTACTGTTCCTTGCAAGAATTATAGTAAAATAAATACATGAAAATTTTGAGATTTGTAAATTGCAATATATTCTTAACCCATGAAAGTATGCTCATGGATGTTCACATGATTTAATGTATAATCTAAGTATTTATTTTAACCCATCTTGCATGACCATAAAATCTGTTAAAATGTGTTTCAGTTTCAAGACTTAAATGTTTCCATGTGTTTAATTGACCAAAACTAGTTTTCTGAAGTTGAAAACTTCTAGATTCATGTATTTTTATGTTATGTACAATTTTCATGCATTGAGTTTTTCCATTTGAGTTCGTTTTCATAATTGCATTTGTCAATCTTTTACTAATGTGCTTTATTGCCAGCAACTAACAATACTAATTGTTGAGTGATAGAAGTAAGTCATCTATAAAATTAAAATTTAATTCGTAATAATAATAATTCATTTTTATATTCAAATTTCAATTATCATAATCAATACAAATTATGTACAACAAAAGCTAAAAAAAATTAACACAATTCTCCTAAATTTATAAACAAACATCTTAATTCATATACAATATACTTATATTACAAAAAATTATTATATTACTTTATTAAATAAAAATATAAAAAATTGGCAAATTAGTTTTCCTTGCAAAGCACGGGTTACCCACTAGTACACTAAGATGTTGGTCGCTTGCATTCTCCATGCTATCATCACAACGTGGAGGTTATTAATGAAAACTGAGAGATAAATTAACCAGTTTTATTCTCAATTATTAACAAATGAGAAATTAATGTTTCAATTTTTAAATTTAAACATCTAAGAAATTGACTATCAATTATGAAAATTGAGAAATTAATTTATCTGTTTTATACTCAATTCTGAACAAATGAGAAATAAATATCTTAATATTATACTCAATTATGAAGAAATGAGAAATGAATAGTATATCATTTTTCAAAGTTAAAACATCTGATAAGTTGATTATCAATTGATTTATCAACTGTTTAAATGGCAATAACATCACACAACTGTGAAATCACGCAACTGTAAAATCAATTTATAAATGTTATTCCCAATGTTATGTGATAACAAATTTATCGTTATCATTAAGAAAACTAGAAATTGACTCATCAGTTGTGAAAAATAATAGATGAATTTATTAGTTTTTATACTCATTGTGAACAAATGAGAGTGTCTTAGTTTTTTATTTTATTTTTAAATTTAAACATCTGATAAATTGAATAACAATCATAATAAATTGATTACTGAATTGTTTAAAGGGTATATATCATCACACAATTGTGAAATCAAACAACTGTTAAATCACATAAATGTCCAATTATACAACTGTATAATCAAATAAGAAATGATTTTACAAGTAAAAATGGAAAATGACATAAATGTGTAATCACACAACTGTAAAATCACACAACTGTGTAACCATACTACTGTGAAATCAATCGAGAAATGAAAAAAATGATTTTTTTTCAATTTTTAACAAATGAAAAATGAAATTTTATTTTTAAAATTTGAATTATATCTTGAATATGTACTTGTTTGATTCATTTTGACGATATGACTAATACGGTGGTTTCAAATTATTATTCGATTTTTAGATTTTGAGATATTGCATTTTAAAATTTTGAGGAAAAATCAATTTATCATAATTGTGAAATCACACAACAGTGAAATCATCACAAAACTCTGAAATCGTACAATTGCGAAAAATAGAGTGACATTGACAAAATGGTCAAGAGACTTATTGGCGAGATTTAAAAATGTCAGTACTTAAATATGTAGTATTCATTTGACTAAAAGACTAAAAAATAAAATAAAAAATAAATTGATTGCGTAAAGTCAGTAGGACACGGGAGGGTGGGTTCTATGTTGTGGGAAACCAAGTCTATTTGCTCTTTTAATAAGGGAAAAATTCTCCTAGGGCCCCTCTGTCCAGATTTTTTTCCCCTTAAAGATTTTTTTTTGATAAATCTCAAATAAGGAGTTATTCTCAAATTAAAATTCCTCATACACCTCTAGCTCCCTCACCCCTCACGTCATTTTCTCTGTTCTTCCCATTTTAATAGAAGGGAAAAATTTCTCTCTCTATCTCTCTCTCTCTTATCGCCGGCCATCACCACTTCTCACCTCCATCTTCCTCCACCATCTTCATAATCCAGCCACCCACACTTCCTTCACTCTCTTTAAATCAAATTTGTTCCTCTCGGTGGCCGTTAAATTTCAATTCGATGCCGGAGCTTACCGCCGATGATTGTTTCGTTTCTAATTCCGCCGTCGAAAATCAACCATCGGAAGCTTCAAATGTCAAAAATTTCAATTCCGCTGATACAGAAGATGATGTCGACTTGCAGAAGCTTATGGTACCAGAAGTCGCCGATCTCCCTCCAACTCCACCATCCGCCCTTGAATCCAATTTCATCACATTCTTCGCTCCAGGTCAATTCCTTTGTTCATGAATATTTTGATTGATTTGACATTGTTTTCAAAAATTTGATTACGGAAAGCATGTCTGTTTTGATTGTTGATTTTTTTTTTTTTGAAGAATTTCGTTCCTCAATTTGTTCGAATTAGTTCGTTTTCTGAATATTTCGTACTGATTTATTAGTATGAAAATATCGTTGTTCATTGATTTCGATGATTGTTCATAAATCTATGTTCGGGTTTTTTTTTTTTGCTTTTATTTTGAATTTTGAAGGACTTACAGAGAGTGTCTTCACAGTTGAATGGAGCATACTGGATTATATAGAAGTTTGTAACCAGGAGAAGTGGCAAAATTATATGGGAGGGTAGGTTATGAATGTGCATTTTGATGACAAAACCTATGTCTCGCAACAATAATGTGTTATTTATCAACTTATTTAGGCTTCTGTTTTTACAAGTTTTTAAGAAGAATTTCATGCCAGCAGATGTGCTTTGTTGGTTGTCAAACACCTATGAATAATGTTATGTTTTACTGGTAAAGTTTTGCCTTTTTGTTATGCAGTTACTGCCTGGATGTATTGCCTGAAAATTTATTTAGTGATAATATCATGTGGGCTTGTGAGGATTGCGAAGACTTGCCTCAGTTGCATCATGGAAGCAGAACTACAACCAATAGTATGACAATAATGTGCATAACCAAACTGGATATTTATGTAATGTTTGTATGAAAAACTTACAGATGCGTGGATAATTTGAACTCAAAAGTGGTTGATTATTTTTTTGTTGAAAAAATTGTCTTATAGCATAGTTATAAGAGGTGAATGCTCTTAAAAGACTTTTTTAATAAGTCTTATAAGTAACTTAAAAGACTATTTAAAGTCTATTAAGTTACTTATAAGACTTTTTTACTTTTTAAAAAAATCTTATAAATAACTTATAAGACTTATTAAAAAGCCTTATAAGTTAGTTATAAGACTTATTAAGTTACTAATAAGACTTATATAAGATTTTTTTACTTTTTAAAAAAGTCTTATAAGTAACTTATAAGACTTTTTTAATAAGACTTATTAAGTAACTTATATAAAGACTTTTTTAAAAAGTCTTATATGTTAAATATAAGATTTATTAATAAGTTTTATAAGTAACTTATAAGACTTTTTTAATAAGTCTTATAAGTAACTTATATAAATTTAGTCTTTTTTTAAAAGTCTTATGTGTTACATATAAGACTTATTATAAGTAACTTATAAGACTTTTTTAATAAGTCTTATAAGTAAAAAGACTTATTAAAAAAAGTCTTATAAGTTACTACTTATAAGACTTTTTTACAACACAATTTTCAATGTTCAAATAGGTCTTATAAGTAACTTATAAGACTTTTTAAAAAGTCTTATAAGTTACTTATTATAAGACTTATTAAAAAGTTATATGTTACTTATATAAATACTTTTTTAAAAATTCTTATATGTTACTTATAAGACTTTTTAAAGTAATCTTATAAGTTAATTGTCGTATAAGTTAATTATAATAGTATTTCGTTGTTATTAAAAAGTCTTATAATTAACTTATAAGAATTGTAAATGTGTAAATTGTGAGAGCAATTCGTTGTTATTATTGAAATTTTTATTTTTTTTGGTTGAAAAATTTGTCTTATAAGTCAAATAACTTATAAGAGTTGTAAATGTGTAAATTATGAAAGCAATTCGTTGTTATTATTGAAATTTTTAATTTTTTTGGTTGAAAAATTTATCTTATAAATCAATTATAAATGACAAAGTAGTCTTATAATGTGAAAAATATAAAAAAAAATTGAAGTGATTTTGAAAAGGCTAAAGACTGTTGTGATGATCTGAAAATTCAGTGATTAATTTGTAATTTTTGAGACTGCAGTGATCAGACTGAAACTATTTTGAGTTCAATGAGTGATCTGAAATGTCAGAAAGTCAAGTGAACAATAAATAACTTTAAAAATTCCAGTGACTAAATTATAATTTCCTGTTTTTGGAATTGAAATCAGTCACCTGGAATGAAAGTTAATGACGCGTACAAAATTAAAATATGGGTATTTTTGTCTTTTAATAGTGAGGGGTGTGTGAGAAATTACTAAAAGATCATTTCTTAAAATGGGTTTAAATCTCAAATGAGGGCCCTAAAGGAAGTGGGCCTTTAATAAGTTTGTTGCTGGACTGGATATACAAAATGGGCTTTGGAGCTTTCATAAAATTTGACCCATATATAAGCAAAACCCACGGGCCAGGCCCATAATCTAAGCGACTACATCAGGCCCAGCTCAAAACAGCGCGCATACTTGATAAATAAACCAAAACCCTAGGGTTTCATTTTTAGCTGCCGCCATTGTAGTTGCAGAGCATAGACGAGAGAGCGGAGAGATTTGTGAGAGGGAGAGGAAAGTGAGACTGCAAAGATGAAGTACAATCCACGAGTTACCAGTTCCCGCCGGAAGAACAGGAAGGCCCACTTCTCGGCGCCGTCCAGCGTCCGTCGCGTTCTTATGAGCGCACCCCTTTCCGGTGACCTCCGCACTAAGCACAACGTACGGTCAATGCCCGTCCGCAAGGACGATGAAGTTCAGGTTGTTCGTGGCACCTACAAGGGTCGTGAAGGCAAGGTCGTACAGGTTTACCGTCGCAAATGGGTCATCCATATCGAGCGTATCACCAGGGAGAAGGTTAATGGATCCACCGTCAATGTCGGCATCAACCCGTCCAAGGTTGTTATCACCAAGCTCCGCCTTGACAAGGACAGGAAATCGCTGCTGGAGCGCAAGGCCAAGGGACGCGCCGCTGCTGATAAGGACAAGGGCACCAAGTTCACCACCGAGGACATTATGCAGAACGTTGATTGATTGATTGATTTGTTTTATCAATCCAATTGGGGCTATCTTATATTGGTACTTTCCATCTTTATTCCAGTTTTATTTTGTTATAGAATCCTAGTTTATTTCACTGTTTTTGTTTGAGAGGGTCGAACAAAGTTAAATGCTGATAGTTATGGATTCTACGTTTGGTTTTAATTTACTCTTATGCTTGTTTATATTTTTATGTGTTTGTTTGATTTGTGATGTCTTCTTGACATAGTTTTATCTGCACTGTATGTCCTGACTGTTAGTTAATTGATAACTCCCTCCGGCCCACGGTAGTGGATACCAAAAAATTGGTCACAAGAATTAAGTAAAAGCAGGAGAGAGAATTAGTGGGAGGAGGTGTTTGTCGGTATGAAGAATAAAATAGGAGAGAATAAGTGGGAGCAGGGGCGGCGGCACTAAGGAACCAGAGGGGGCCGTGGCCCCCACTGACTTTTAATTTTTTTTATTTTTTTTTGAACCCTCAATTTCGTTAATAAATCTGCAAATCGATCCCTAATTTTGATCTTAAAACCCTAGATTCAACAATTCCCTTCCTGCTCACTCACAAATCTTCAACCTTATATAGCCTCTTCCTTTGCCAAATCCTAAAATCATCACCTCCCCGATTCACTACGGTCAATTCGATGGTCGTCTGTAAATGCCGCAAGGTAACCTCCGCCATCCCACTGACCTCCTTTCTGTTTCCGCAATTAAACGTTAGAATGTAGTTTCTTATTGATTAATGGCTATTATTTCACAAACAAATTTAGCTTGAATTTTGAATTTTATTGAAACTCTTGGTAGATTTAGGGTAAGTGGTGTCGGATCAGATCGAGCTGACAATTTACAATATAAGGGATCGCTTATGTCCCCGATTTGCTTCAATTATTTTTAATATCTTTATGGGATTTATTATGATGGATTGGTTTGACATTGGGAAGCTTGTATAATTCTTATATACTTAATGTGATAGCTTGATTTATAGATTACTAGTATAAATGGTAGAATGGGTGAACAGTTGAATGAATACTTTCAAATGGGTTTTTTTCCATTTTGCCCTTATACATACATTTGTCCCTTTCTCATAAATTGAAATATAAAAAAAAAATTGGCCCCCACTAACAAAATTTCCTGGATCCGCCACTGAGTGGGAGAAATAGTAAGTTGATTGGTGTTGCCGAGTAAAAAAGTAAATTAAGTGAGAGAATGAGTGGGATGAACATTGTAAAAACTTTGCCATTTTGGACAGTATCCATTCACGTGTAACGGATGAGAAAGGAAATAAGTGTCCTCTCCCCTAGAATGGAGGGAGTATTCTTTTGAGATTCTAATTATGCCTGAGCAATGCTACATATGAGGCATACGAGAGCTGTCAAATAGGGCAAAAGCCCGCGGGCATGCCCTCCCCGCCACCTATTAGGGGTGGGTTGGGCTAGCGTATTCAATACCCGTTTGGATGCGGGCTTTTCGGGCTTTGCCTGCACGGGCCGCGGGCTTTTGCGGGTTGGGGCGGGCCGCGGGCATCCCGCATATTCTGGAGAGTGGACCTGGACTCTTGCATTTTTATTTCAGCCTTTGGCCAGGCCCATTTCAATTAGACGTCAAAAGCCTTTGGCCGGTTAGGTTTTTTAGCGTCACTTCACTTTCTTTGTCTCTCTCCAGAATCCAGATCCCGGCGGCTCCTCCATTCTTGCTTCCAGATCCCGGTGGTGGCTCCTCCGGTCGTCACCGTCACAGCCTTCATACGGGCCTCACTGCACTGTGTTTCCCTCTAAGCTCACGAGCCTTCCCCAAATCAAAAGTATGTCTGCAGTGTCAATCTTTTTAGTGTTCTTAATTCTATAGATTGATTGTAATCTGGGTTTTATTACAGAGATTGTAATTTGCATTAGCCATTAGATTAATTGAATAAGCACAAGTACTGAGAATCTGAAATTGCTTTGTTTTCAGATGCCTTTTCCTTATATCTATGTGCAAAATCAAATGATGGTATTCGCTTTGCAGCTTAAATTTGAACTTGTTTTCTGCTGCCTGTTATGCCCTCACACTGTTTGATGAAATGCTTTTGCTTAATTTGATTCCATTTCTTACGCTGATGTTTGTGCTGAGTTGCTATTTACTGAGTGCTTTGAAGGTCCATTTCTGTTTTGAATTTTTGCGGGCTGGCCCGTTTTGCCCGCGGCCCGTATGCGGGGCGGGCTGGGCCAAGAGTTTTTAGGACCGCAATGTTCGCGGGCTTTCCCGCCCCGGCCCGTTTCGCAGCGGGCTTTTCGGGCCTGCAGGCAAACCCGCCCCGTAGGCCCGTTTTGACAGCTCTTTAACCTGCTCTCCTGGTTGAATAGAGGTTCAAACCTATCAATGCCGTAAGATTGACTTCTCTTTGTGTTCATTACTTCTCGGGAATTCTAATAGCCCATGTATTTGCTGTTTCCTCGCTTATGGAATGCTGTTCATCTGTAATTTGAAAAGTTTCCCATGGTGTATTGTGATTGGCTTAATAAGAATAAGGAATTCGACTGGTTCTTCCCTTGTGAAAAGGGAAAACTTGCTATACTGATTACATGTCTTTGTTCTTCACTGAGTTGTCTATGTAGCACAGTATTAGGATGGTTAGTATTTATGTTTTCCTTGGTGTATATGTCTATGATAGAGCGACTTATGATTGCTATAATTTCTGCTTGGAACATGACTTGAAAGCAGTTTTATTTTTTTGATTAATTAAAGAAATTTGGATAGGTACTGGTATAATTTTTAGAACTGTTTTGCATTTGATAGTGACTGAACATCTTACTGATGTTTGCTTCTTACTTCACCCTTGTTCTTGTGCTCTCAAATAAAGACGCTTTTCAAAGTAAGGGTGCTACATGTGTGCTGTCTTGTTTTGCTATCTCTGCCTCCGCTCTCAATTTTTTTTCTCTCTTTCGAGGTTTCTTATCTGTTAAGCTTGGACTTATAACTTCTCTGGGGAGTGGGGACAGCCACTCTCGTTACTAGCTCGCATCTATCTCCGTAGCTAGGGCATCTTTGAGCTGGTCCCTTATAGTATAGGACTTCTGGCTTTGGAAAGTGAATTAGTCCTGTGGATTGAGAAATGTTGTCATTAGATTTCCCCCTTTCCTTCCCAATTAGCCGCTCAAAGCTAAAGCCCCGATATTCTCATCGGAAAGATGAACTAAGCAGCATCGGCCTCGTGCTAGTATGGAAGACAAATTGCTAAAATGAGACTGATATTCAGATTCTCATAACCGTGTAGATTATAACACTACACATCAATTTCTCCTTGCATACCTTTCATGCATATAGGAAATTATAGTTTGTTCTTAAACATGTAGTGATCTTACTTGATCTTGTTGCTGACGTTTACAGACACATAAATAACTGTGATGTATATGTATACAATGTAAATTATGCCACTGATAATCTTGTCTACATGGGGCATGATTTTACCATGTTGGAGAGGGATTGGGTTTTGTGTTAGGACTAATAATTCTGTAACATGGCCATCTGATGGCATGAACACCCTTTTTGTAGCTGGATTTTGAGTGATGCCTGGGAGCCTGGGAGGTTGATTGTTTCGCTTATATCAAGCTCACAGTCTGATGGTAGGGGGCTACTGGCACAGTCTTGTAGACTGTTTTTGAGTTAGGCTTGTTATTCAGTTGCTTCATATGTAAAACCTGATGATACCATTTTGTGCAGAGCTAAAACATCTTAGCTCTTTAGTCTTTACCAGATGTCTGCCACAGCTATGAAATCAATGGACAATCAATTATTAGACGGATTGGTGGTGGTCTCATGTTTGAAGATTTAATAGTAACACTAATTTTAAAGTTTGAAACTGATTATATTTTGTTTTTAAAGGGTTTTCATTGCATGATTTCGTGGATAATAAGTGATTGTATTAGAGTACCGGTTTGGAGTAAGAAGTGCAAATTTGAGCCTTTAAAAATGCCAATGTTAGGGTTAAGCAGTGTCAATTTGGGTGTTAAGAAAGAGTGTTAATACTAGTGTAAAAAGTGTCGGCCTTAGGGTTTTAAAGTGTTGGTTTAAGAGTTCAAAGGTGCCGGTGTTAGGGTTAAGGAGTGCTTATTTGATTGTTAAAGAGTCAATACTAGTGTTAAAAGTGTCGGTTTAAGTGTTCAAAGGGTTCAAAGGTGTCGGTTTAAGTGTTCAAAGGTGTTGGTGTTAGGGGTAATGAGTGCCGGTTCGAGTGTTCAAAAGTGTCGGTATTATTGTTCAAAAGTGTCGGTATTAGTGTTTAAAGGTGTCGATGTAAGAGTGCCAATAGTGTTAGAATGCAAAAGTGTAGGTGTTAGGGTTTGAAAGTGCCAGTAGTATTAGTGTAAATAGTGCTAGTGTTGTCGTTTACAATATAAATTATTTTTTTTAAAAAGAAAATCTAAGTAAAAAATTTATAAACACACGCACTGCACTTAACACATATACTGACACTCAATTACACACTATTTGGCACTATATTATACACTACTGACATTCACTTATATACTAACCGACCCCTAATCACACACTGACTAGTCTAACTCATACTCAATTTCTAAATAAAAAAAAGTAGGTAAGGAAGGTTATGCTACCACGTCAAAATGGTTAACACAGGGCTGAATGAGCAAAGGAAATGAGGATACTCCGGCTATCTTCTCTGTTGGTCACCTAAACACATGCAAGACAAGTTAACTAAGCCGGGGACGTTTCCGGCGTTATCCCTTCGGCGTGGGAGTAATTTAACAGGTCACAATATCAACAATGACTGTGAAACTTAGAGAGAGAAAGCAAAGAAGAACAAGAAGAAGACTTACTTAATAACCTTTTTAGGTTGCTTTTATACTCCCACATCTCATGTGCAAGGCATATGCTTCAGACACGTGTCAATCATCTACAAGGGGTGTTAACCACTCAAAATGTTAGTGGAGACGCCAACTTTTTGGCCGGACAGACTTCTTAGTATTAGTATTGACGGCTATGGTGGGACCCTAGTGTGACAGCTTAGTATCTTTCAAAAGTCACCATTGGCACGTAAGTCGCCCATGCGACAATCAAGGGAAGGCGGCAAGCTTCGGAGTGCCGCCAACCCGAATAGCATATGAGGCGAGATTCCTACCTCAACTCCATCATTCTCAGTTACTAATAAACCCGGAATCCTTCCCGCTTAGCCTAATTCTCGCATGCCGAATTGCAGATGTCGCCCCATTACCTTGGGCCCACTTTAAGTCGTGTATTAAAATATTTTGGCTCATTTTCATCAAGTTGGGCCTCATTACTGCTCAGGCCCAAACCCATTTTCCACTATCACATCAGCAGAAGGGTTACAACCACCGATCCACGCCCTGCAAATACCAAATTTTGTAAATTCAAATGCGTCTTCTGAACTAGGTGGAATGCTTCTTTGAAAGCACAGATCTTTAAATTGGAATTTTAGGGCCAGTTTAATCATCAAAGAGTTGTCTATTTATGGATCAATTTAAGAAGAGAAGAAGGAATATACCTGTGATGATGAATGTCTGAAGGAAGCATAATTTGCTCTCAGCTCTCAGGAAATAGCGATCTCTTCCCGATCCTTCGCTAGCGCAAGTCGTGTTATTTTCGTAGCGTTATTCTCTTGGTTTAAAAGACTCGTTTTTTTTTTTAACTTAAGAAAAAACTGTTTTTTTTTTTTTTAATATTTTGACGCAATTTTGACCCATGTCCCCAAATATTGCTCTTGGGTGAAATGACATAATCTATAAAAATGATTCAACAGACTCTAGAAGGAATTCCGGGGGAGGGGAGGGGGGGGGGGCGTATGAGAATTTAGAAATCCAACGCTTTGACAGAGTAAGGGATCCCGGATGGAATGATTTTGACTATCGATTCATTAGTAAAAAACCTTCTCCGACTTTTGAATTGTCGAAGCAAAAACTTTATGTCAGAGTCGAAGCGCCAAAAGGAGAATTGGGAATTTTTCTGATAGGAGATTAGAATGTGTTTCCTTGGCGATGGAAAATTCGTCCACCCGCTTTTATCAATTTGCAAATTCTTTCTCAGTTAATTAAAAGAATGAAATTGGCAAATATTATGATGATACTAGGTAGTATAGATATCATTATGGGAGAAGTTGATCGTTAAAATGATAATTGAGACAACAGAAGTATAAGCTATCAATTCTTTTTCTAGACTGAAATCCTTAAAAGATATCTATGAGATCATCTTGACATGGTCATAACAAACCAAATCGTGTGCTATCGCGTATGGGCCTATTGGGTGAATATAATGTATCTTAACCTTCTTTTTTTTTAATGATGTCACACGTCGGAGGGGAGAAGAGAAATCGAAATCTGATGCTCACCGAGGGTGAATCATGACTTTACCACTGGGGCATAGCTTTACTGGTAGTTCACTCCTTACCTTAACCCCTTAATAATAAGGCTCCGTTTGTTTCTTTTCGGAAAATAACCATCGAAAAATGATTTTTTAGAAAATATTTTTTGGAAAACATTTTTCGATGTTTGGTGAATCTGAAAACATTTTTCGATGTTTGGTAGTTTCATTAAAGTAACTTTCTAAAGGTAAAATCAATACAAACAAAGGAAAGTAAGGAAAATATTTTCGGAAAACATCTTCCTTAGGTAGAGGTAAGAAAGTCATTTTTCTTAGAAATCAAGCTCATTTTCCATTGACCCGAAAAATGCTTTCCGTTGACTTCATTTTCGATGTTTACGAAACACCGAAAAATGGGGAAAACATTTTCCGAAAAACATTTCCCCAAACAAACAAACGGAGCCTAAGTTAGGATCAGTGTTTAATTATTTTTTGTTAGATTCTCATTTAAAACATCTATAAATCTAAATGGAGCAAAACAACCATGTCTGTTATATGTAGTAGTATTCACATATAATAATTGATCATCTCTCATATTTTGAGTTTGTAAAGCAACCTTTCATTCATGGTATAAAGTCTTGTTTTTCATTTCTTGTTTTCTTGTGTCTTCTTTATCCCACATGGAATTACTAATAAAACTTGTGGAGCTAAACTTATTATATAATAGCTAAGTTTGAAAAGTTTCTATAAGCTTGCTTGAGCTTTCCTCTATTATGGAAAAATGTCAAGTATGACTTAAAGTTTTGAGTATTATATATATATATATATATATATATATATATATATATATATATATATATATATATATATATATATATATATATATATATATATATATATATATATATATATATGGTTTTGTTAGGATACCCTTAGTAGGAGTATCCTAACAAGTGGCCCAATTTTTTTGGACAAAAATGTCCCTTATTCCACAAAGCAAAAATATATATGATGGGGGGTAAATTGTAATTTCAAAATAACGTTTTTTTTTTCTTTTTACAGAGAAGCTTCGTTCTCTCTCTATATATATATACGCGATTCCGGCGATTCTACCTCCCCAGATTCCGGCGACCTCTCGCCTCCCAAACCCGCCCAGTTCATCTCCCAAACAGATCGGAGTTGGGGAAGATAGATCTGGAAGGTGAGGAGGTCGGAGAAGATATATCTGGAAGAGGGAGGTCGGAGTGGGGGAGGGGTCGTCGTTGGTGGGGTGGTCGGAGT
Source organism: Adenophora triphylla var. japonica (assembly GCA_022495995.1). Taxonomy (NCBI): domain Eukaryota; kingdom Viridiplantae; phylum Streptophyta; class Magnoliopsida; order Asterales; family Campanulaceae; genus Adenophora; species Adenophora triphylla. The sequence goes on along the minus strand of JAFEMH010002967.1, from coordinate 179,822 downwards.
GGGAGGCGTCGCCAAGGTGGGGAGGGCGAGAGTCGCGGAGGAGGCCCCGTGGTCGGGCCAAGTGAGAAAGGAGGGAGAGAGAGAAAGTGACAAAGCTTTTTGTAAAAAAAAAAAAAGGTTATTTTGAAATTACAATTTACCCCCCATCATATATATCTTTGCATTGTGAAATGAGAGACATTTTTGTCCAAAAAAATTGGGCCACTTGTTAGGATACTCTGCAACTAATATCTAAAAAACCGTATATATATATATATATATATATATATATATATATATATAATATAATATAAGAAAGAAAGAAATAAATAAATTAATTAATTTAAATATTAATTATATCTTAATACCGAATAGTATATTAAGCGGGAGGAAGTAAACCAGTTTAAATGTTTAGGGTTGTGACTCTTTGAATGGACATTCACTAAAGAGTATGACTGTTCGGAGAGGCACACCCGGATCGGCCGTGCAAGGCATAGAGCACACCCGTGCAAGTATGGAGCATAGAGCACGCCAGTGCAAGTATGGAGCGGTCGTGCCAATTTTGGTGACACGCCCGTGCAAAGCATGGAGCGGTCGTGCAACTTTGTTGACTCGATCGTGCAGCTGAGGCACCAGTTCGAATAAGTTGTGTCTTTTCAAGACCACAACACTAACTCTATAAATAGGGCTGGACTCCTTGAAACTGATATACAGATATAGAAATATATACTGAGTTAATTACTTCTTGAGTCTTCTTCTTATCAATCCTCTTTCGAGTCAAACAATCAAAAGCTTCGATTATTGTTCCCGAGTTATTCAAAGGAGTGTAACTTTGAATAAGAGTGCGTAGGTTTTGTATCCTGGAGGTGAAATTCGTTGAGACCATTACACCATAGCGGGACGAATTAAATACCTTAAAGATAACATCTTTTGGTGTGCCTAACCTACTAGTTTCTTATCCACAATTGAGTCATATACAACAGTTTTAAGGTATTTAAATTCTCGTATAGATGGAATCAGTTTTGATGAAGGGGCAATTATTCGAAGCAGACAAGTTAGAAAGGCTAAATGGGCTGAACTACAAGCGTTGGAGCTTGAAGATGGAATACCTTCTCACCATTGCAAAGGTATTCTATGTGCTATGTGATTCTTGTCTAAAGGAAAATGAAAATGATAAAGCAACCGAGGCACAGAAAATCGAGGCTGCTGAAAAAGTGAAGAAATGAAAGTCGGATGACTTCATTTGCCGATTCACCATTCTGCAAGCATTGAACAACACGTTGTTCAACATGTTCCAAATACACAAGACCGCCGCTAATATTTGATTTGCAATCAAACGGAGCCTAAGTTAGGATCAGTGTTTAATTATTTTTTGTTAGATTCTCATTTAAAACATCTATAAATCTAAATGGAGCAAAACAACCATGTCAACATCAAGATAACGTAGATAATATATTGTCACAATTCCACAGTAATTTTCCCAAGTATGGGCCAACATAATTCGATAGTGTCACGGAAGTTGGCAAAGAAAGAAGAAGGAAAATGATCTTCTTGTGAGGGAAGAAGAAAAATCGTGTGAATGACTTCGACCATCAATTTCCACGGGAGCTTTATTCCATGATCACAATCCACCATTTATGTTTATGTGGAGTTTAAGCTCCCGTTTGTTTCCCGTAAAATAATTTGAGAAAAATGGTTTTTGAAAAATGAATTTCCTATAAAATGTTTTTTGAAAAATGAGTGAAGTGAGGTGGGGAGTTGTTAAAAATAAATTTTGAATGATTAAAAAAAAAATTGACCCGAGGGTGGTGGTGGTGGTGAGTGGGGTGGGTAACGTAGGGGTGTATGAGAAGTTAGGTGTGTGAGGGTGTTACCATTTTTTGAAAAATGTTTTAATTAGGAAAAATTCGTAAGCTATTTTACGGCGAAAAGGAGGAAAATCATTTTTCAGAAAATATTTATCCTATTTTTTGGTGCTTACCAAACACCGAAAAATGGAAAAAACGTTTTACGACAAACAAATGGAGCCTAGCTTTGCTTCCGCGAGCGATAATAATCGTTCATTATCCTCTTAATTTGTATTTCGACAGACGAAATGATTTTTGAATTCCATTAAATTCAAATTTGCCAAATTAATTTTGGGAGAGTGACCGGAAAGTTCTAAAAAAAAATTCGAGAAGTTCCTTCACCATGTTGTATTATAGATGTAGTATTATATTCACATATGAGTGAATATAATAATATTGCATGCAGTATTATATATTACTGTATAAGAACTTTCAGTTCATTTCGATTTAATGAGAAACTTGAGGAGAAATGATTTGTTCCAAAAGGAACTTTCGGGTCAAATTCCCATTAATTTTAGCCATATAAAAAAGCGATGCCATTAAATTCATATTTGGCAGCCATATAAATAGCGATGATAAAAGAGGCAAGTAGCTGGGAAAGCTTGCCACTTTTCAACCATCAATGGGTGCCCATCATCAACCTATTTTGCCTTATCTGCTACTCTCTAATCATAAATAATATTATCTCTTCTTCTTTTAATAAATAAATAAATAAATAAATAAATAAATAAATAATACTTCCTCCGTTTCGTTTTAAGATTCTTATTTTGAATTGACACGGGAGATTAAAAAAAAATATTATGAATATGAAAAATAAAGTAGGAGAACGAAGGTGGGTAAGGAGTTTTTTTTGTGAGAATCTCAAATGGGTCCCATTGTCCATTTTTTTGTAATAAAGCAACTAAAAACTTTAAACTAAGACAGACCAAAAAGAAAATTAATAACTTTAAGCCGGGACGTCGGGAGTAATATTATCTCTTCTCGACACAGTGACCTACCAAGCGTTTCATTTCGTCATTCTTAGGCTCCGTTTGTTTAGCGTAAAACGATTTCCAAAAAATAATTTTCTACAAAATATTTTTTCTTAAACAAACGCAGCCTTATTAATAGTATGGTATGAGAGATAACGGTGTGCAATTATTTATCAAGTTGACAAAATATATTGATATGATATTTTACTATAACGAGCCGTAGAAGATCCTTATAAGCAATGTTCACCATTATTGTGCTTCATTTGTGGGGACCAACCCAATTTTGAATTCGGTTAGTGTGTACTATTTATCATTTTAAAATTAGAAGCCGAAATTTATTGACTCTCATATAAAATTCACTTCGATTCTAGTTAATCTCAACCATTAACCTCAAAACAGGCGACGTGTGTCATCTGAGCCACACGACGCAACAAAAATCCTACATCCGAACCACAAACTAGAACAAAACCCGGGAGGAGAGGTCCCTTGTCAGGGGACCAACCTATGTCGATAAGGTTTCGCAATTGTGGTTCAAACAGGATTGGGATATCTTCCAAAGCAAAGTTTGACAAAAATCATAAGAGAAAGAGATTCATATCACATGTCTGTTTCAAATCAAGCAAGTTTTTACTACTTGGAATTAGAGAGAAATGTACGTATATATCACTGAGGAAACAAGGCCTAAAACTCGAGCCATACCGACCGGAGATGGAGAAGGTAGAAGTAGTTCTCATTCCATCGCCGCTAATGGGACACAATGGACAGGTGGTGGAGTTTGCAAAGACGATGATCAGCCGATTTAATCATCTTTCCATCTCAATTCTCGTTATGAAGCTTCCTATTGGCCCCATCGGCACCATCTCCGACGTCGAATCACTCTCTCCCGCATCTTCATCCAACGATCAAGATCGCCTCCAATTTATACAACTTCCTTCTCCAAATCCATCTCCGGATAAGAGTTTCGAAAATGTCGGAAGCTTAGGTGATCTCATAATAGAAGGTCACAAGCCACACGTCAGAGAGTTCATCTGCAAGCGGCAGCAGAAGAACTCTTCGGCAGGTGAGTCGCGGAACCCGATAAGACTTGCTGCATGTATAGTAGATATGTTCTGCACTTCCATGTTTGATGTAGGCAAAGAGTTCGGAATCCCTACCTACGTGTTCTTCACATCAAACGCGTCATTCCTTGGCCTCATGTTTCACTTGCAAACGCTCCATGATGAACAAAATCGGGATATATCTCTGTTGAAAGATTCATGTAATGAAATAGTTGTCCCGAGTTTCCTGAATCCTATTCCAGTTTCCGTCGTACCATTTGTGCTGATGGACAAACAAAGTTGGTCCACCAGGTTTCACAAGTACGCGCAAAAGTACAGAGAAGCAAATGGTATAATCGTAAACACATTTTACGATTTAGAACCCCATGCCCTGAGTTCATACGATTCCAAAACTCCGGCAGTCTATCCTATAGGACCGGTGCTGAATAAAACACCAAATATTCCGGTCGATAATGGCATAACGCAGTGGCTAAATATGCAGCCTAGTTCATCAGTAGTGTTCTTATGCTTTGGTTCCAGAGGAGGATTCAATCCTGACCAGGTAAAGGAAATAGCGATTGGGATCGAGCGCAGTGGGGTCCGCTTTCTTTTGTCGCTACGCCAGCCTCCGCGGGAAGGTGTCAAGGGGTTTCCGACGGACTATGAAGATGTCAATGAGGTCTTACCGGAAGGATTTTTGGTAAGAACGGCCGGGATAGGAAAAGTGATAGGGTGGGCCCCACAGACGGCCATATTGTCCAACATGGCGGTCGGGGGTTTCGTGTCACACTGTGGATGGAACTCGATACTGGAAAGTTTATGGTGGGGAGTTCCGATTGCCACGTGGCCGTTATATGCAGAGCAACAAATGAACGCGTTTCAGTTGGTGAAGGAACTTGGATTAGGGGTCGAGATCAGCCTCGATTACGATCAGTCAAAGAACGGTCAGGATTTGGTGAGAGCGGAGACGATAGAGGCGGGAATAAGAAGGGTAATGGATGGTGAAAGTGAGGTTAGAAGAAAGGTGACTGAGTTTAAAGAGAAGAGCAGAATGGCATTGGAGGAAGGAGGTTCCTCTTACAAATGCTTGGAGAGACTACTGAATGAGTTCATGGATAATAACACCTGATCTCACCTTTTCCCGGCCACCCTCAGCTCAACATTCCGGCCATAACCGCGGGTGGGGAAATGGTTGTTTACCTGTAATTTTTATTTTTAGTTTACGGCTCTTGACCATTCAAATCCGCCTCTATAAATCTGTACCGTTAATGTATTCAAAATGCAGTTGGACTTATTTTTAACCTAAATTCGTACAAGTAGGGTAACATATCATTACTAAAGCCATTGAGATTGATTTTGACAATGGAAGTTTCATGATGTCAAATTAAAGGCACAGCTGGCTTACAGTTTAAATTTCGAAAAATGAAATCCCAAAAAGCAAGTAAAATTACGAAACACTCCGGACCGCGGATCTAAGATTTTGAAACCGCGTGAGCTTGATATTTAAAAAATATTGTAAACAATAAAACAGTGAAAAATAACTTCATATATATAAAAAGGGGGAAATTACCAAGTGAAAAGATAAATTTAGACAAGAATTTTGAAATTTAACCAACTAGTCCGACATCATAATCAAAATTCCACTAGTCATTCGCTACCCAAACTATTCCTCCCCTTACCCAAAAATAAAAAACCATCCTCTCTCTCTCTCTCACACACACACACTCTTATCTCGCTTTCTCTCTCTGCCATCCCTTCCGGCGACCCTTCCCCTTCCCTCTGGTGACCCTTCCCTCCCCTCCGGCGACCTCCCCGCCGTCTCTCCCTCCACCTTCTTCACTGAAAAAGCACTGTACTATTCCAACACCATATCCAAATCCTTAAACAAATTCTCCTGCCCTTTCGACGCAATCGTAATTATCTGCGATTGAATGACTGCTCCTTCAACAAATTCTTCCCGCCGTCTACTTTCTTTCTTTACCCCCCACACACACATCCAGCCATATTTCCCTCCACAACCTCCGGCCACCCACTCCACTGCACACCATGAATGACTGCTCCTACGCTTCCAGAGAACATTAGAAAGTAATCGTAATTATCTGCGACTGAAAAGAGCTGGAAGAACGGTAAGCTTTACTCCTTGGATCTTCTTCTCCGCTTCCAGAATTGCTTTCTCCTCCTTTGTGGTGTCCACCATTTTCATAGCTCATCGAATAAGAAAATTAGAATCTTAATTTGTAGGAAGCAAGCAAGTCGGTCGGTATTAGCTAAGGAGTTGGGTGATTCTTAGTCTTCCATGGAAGAAAGGTTGATTTGATTAATGGGTGTGAATTAGAGGTGACGAAGTTGCTGGTTGAGGAATTATGAGTTGGAGAAGAGGGGAGTAATGAGTATTTCATTTAACACCATGCACGAACAGAGCTTTGTTTGCCAAAAAATGAATGTGTGTGCGTGTGAGGGACAAACAGAGTGTGCTGGTTCTCTATTTTTATTTGTTTCTACTTCTGTAGTTAAGTTAGTGAGTTACTAGTGACTTGTACTTTTAGCATGCTTGTTTATTTATTGATTAATCTAGTAGTTATGAAGGTTGATGTTGTATATACTCCCTCCGTTCCCAACCTAACTTAAGTGCACACTTTGACTTTTCACGTAAATTAAGAAGGGAGTATTATATTGAAAGTGTTGTGAGTGTGAAGGTAAAATAGGAAAGAGAATGAGTGGAGGGAATAGTAAATTATAATGGTGTTGTGAGTATTAAAATAATGTAGGAAAGAGAATGAGTGGAGGGAATAGTAAAATTTTTTTTCCATTTAAGGAAATGTGCACGTAAATTTGGGACGCACAAAATGAAAAGTGTGCACTTAGGTTAGGGAGGAAGGGAGTATATTCTTAGATAAAGGTTGATGTGGATTATATTATATTATAATCAATATTTAAAAATATTACTCCCTTGTTCCAAAAGAAATTATCACTTTTAGGAAAATTTGATTCCAAAATGAATGACTATTTTTGTTAAAAAAAAAAAACTTTGTCCTAAATGTTTTCTACCAAAATAATTTCACAATGCATAATATATTTGCAAAACTGAGAATTTAAAAAGTAAATAACAAATATTTTCATAGACCTTAGTTACTAGTGACTTGTAATTTATTTACTGGATAATACTAGGGGCCCAAAATATGATCACAAAAAAGTTGGGCACAAAAAGACTACAAAACAACTGTGAACTTAATTAAAATAATTAATTAAAATAACTGTGAACTTAACTAAAACAACTGTAAATTGACAAATTATATCAAACAATCACATAAAAAAAGCAAAAATAGAGCTCATAAAAGACTAATAACAATTGTGAACTTAACTAAAACAACTGTAAATTTAACTAAAAACAACTGTAACTTAAAAAAATATGTCAAATAATTTCATAAAATTGCTAAAATAGAGGTCATAAAAAATTTAAAACAACCATGAACTTAACTAAAAATATTTTGAACTTAACAAATATGCTAAATAATCTAATAAAATAGTAAAAATAGAGGTCTTAAAAGATAAAAAAATAATAATTTTGGACTTAACTAAAACAATTGTGAACTTAACAAAAACAGTTGTGAACTTAAGAAATATGTCAAATAATCTTATAAAATTACAAAAATAAAGGCTATAAAAGACTAAAAACAACTGTGAACATAACAAAAATGTCAAATAATCGCATAAATAGAGTCCATAAAGGACTACAACAACTGTGAACTTAACAAAAAATAACAGTGAACTTAATAAATAGGTCAAATAATCTCATAAAATTGCAAAAATAAAGACTATAAAAGACTAAAAACAACTATGAACTTAACTAAAACAACTGTTAACTTAACTAAAAAAAATTGTGAATTAAGTAAATGATATTCATTTTCATGCAGAAATTATGAATTTATCTAAAGCAATTGTGAACTTCTTGTTATTGGAACAAATGTGACAAATAACAGTGAACTTATCAAAAACAACTGTGAACTTCTCAAATTTACTCCAGATTATATGTTGATGCTACTAGTTTGATTCGTATCGACGATACGAAAAGAATGGTGGTCTCAGATTTTTTTTTTGACTTCTAGATCTTAAAATATTTCATTTTAAAGTGTTGAAGAAAAAAAAAAAAAGAAAGAGAGAAAGAAAGAAAACGCAGAGGGGGATGTGGAATGGACCACACGCGTCCACGTCAATTAAGCAATGTCATATGTGTAATTTTGTCAAATCTAGCAAGGGCATGCGTGTCCATTTACAATGAGAGGACCTGGTGGTCAATTCCGAAAATCCTTGTCCTAGGTGGTCGTTTTTGTTAGGATGAGAGATGATTTGGTAATTGCCCCTAAAAAAAAAAAAAGTTACATATATGACTTAGGTAAAAAAAAATTATTAGTATTTTTTTTCAAAATTATGAGAGGGCCAAATAGGGCTTGGATGGATCTGCCCTGGAAACAGTATAAAGGTAAAGAACATAGCAAAAGCATAAGAACCACACCCATCTGTATAATGGATAATATACAACTGGTTTTTGTTCCTTCTCCATTAATGGGACACATGGGCCAGATAATTGAGTTCGCCCACCTCCTCCTCCATCGCTTCCGCCATATCTCCGCCTCCGTCATCCTCACAAAGCTCCCTAACGACCCCGTCGGCAATGCTTACACCGACTCTCTCTCTTCCACCTCCACCAACAGACTCCATTTCCATTACTTACCCCTAATCAACCCCTCCCCACACTGGACTTTCGATACCCCTGCTGACTTGGCCGATCTCATTCTCGAGGAAAACAAGCCACATGTGCGCCACATCATCGGCCAGCTCATCAACGACGGCTGCCAGGTGGCTGGGCTCGTTGTCGGCATGTTCTGCACCAGCATGATAGACATCAGCAAGGAATTTGGAGTTGGAATACGTGTTCTACACGTTTAGTGCTGCGTTTTTTGGCCTTGTGCTTCACTTGCAAACCTTGCAAGACAAGCACGGCGTGGATGTTTCCGAGTTAAAAGACTTTCCGAATGACATCAATGTCCCTAGTTATGCCGCACCGGTTCCGGCTAATAACTTGCCGAAGCGAATGTTGGATAAGCATTGGTGGTCTGTCAGATTTCTCCGATATGCCCGACAGTACAGACAAGCCAAGGGCGTAATTGTCAACACATTTATGGACCTTGAACCTCATGCCCTCGCATCATATGATTCCCAAACTCCACCGGTCTACCCCGTCGGACCGTTGCTAAAAGCCGCACCACCGGCTAATTCTTCAGATGATCACATACTACAGTGGCTCGATACTCAACCGGAGTCCTCCGTGGTGTTTCTATGTTTCGGATCTCGGGGATGCTTCAATGAGGAGCAAGTGAAGGAGATAGCGCTTGGGCTTGAACGTAGCGAATGTCGGTTCTTGTGGTCCCTACGACGACCTCCGGCAGACGGAACAACAAAAGGATTTCCGGGGGAGTATGAGGATCCAACCGAGGTACTGCCGGATGGATTCTTGAAACGGACAGCCGGGATAGGGAAAGTGATAGGGTGGGCTCCACAGATGGCGGTGTTGTCCCATGTGGCGATAGCGGGGTTTGTATCACACTGCGGTTGGAACTCGACGTTGGAGAGTACATGGTGCGGGGTCCCTATAGCGACTTGGCCACTTTACGCAGAGCAACAAATGAATGCACATCAACTCGTAAAGGAGCTAGGGTTGGGGGTTGAGATCAGTCTGGATTACAATCAGCTAGATGCTAATCAGAGTGTTGTTAGAGCGGAGAAGATAGAGAATGGAATCCGAAGACTTAACGGGGTTTTAACGAAAAAGGTAACGGAGATGAGGGACAAGAGCAGAATGGCAACGAAGGAAGGAGGGTCATCTTACAAGTGCTTGGAGTCTTTGGTTGATGACATTATGAAAACTTAACAGATTAGCAGGGGGGGGGGGGGCGGGGGCAGGAGGCGGGCACTCGCCCCCCCCTCAGCGGCGAAAATGCAGTGAAAATTATTTTTTTTTGCCCCCCCCCATATTTTTGTTATATATGTATATATATAATTAACTTCAAGATTAACACCAGTGAGTGATGCAGTTGTGGTGGAAGGGGTGAAGTTAAAGCCTTTGGTGTTTCCTTTCAAATTCATGTTCGAACTCTGCTACCTACATTTTCAATTAATTTTATTTGTCTTCCATCTTTGCTATTCTCTCTCTCTCTCCATTTCTTTCTCTTTCTCCTAATTTCCTCACATTTTTTCAATCTTAATTAATTAGTTAGGCTTTTCCCATTTTTTTTGTTTTTTGTCTTTCTTCCTATTATCCCAAGTTTAATTAGCAAATTTGAATTTTTTTTTTGTACGAGTAATATATTTTAATAAATTGTTTGCTTTAAATACTTCAACATTATTTCAATCGTTCTTTGAATTATTTACTTTTATCATTTTTGTTAACTAAAATACATTGTATTTCATGGATCCGACCCATTTTTTTCTTGTCCGACCCGATTTTTTTTTTTTTCGGGGCGCTGCCCCCGAACCCCCGTGTAATCTTGCCCCCCCTTGACCAATTCCTGGCTCCGCCCCTGCAGATTAGTAGCATGCATCAGGGGCGCGGATCTACTGTGTTGGTATTGCCCAGGCAACTCAAAAAAAAAAAAAAATTGTTTTATTTTTTTTGCAAAACGACGTCGTTTTGATCTGTTTTAAAGAACAGACAATAACAAATGTTTCGCGCCCAGTGAAGCCTATTATATTTATGTATATAAGGTGGTGTCTAGTGAAACCTATTATCTCTTATAATTATGTAAATATTTTGAATTTTAGTTTCGAGTCATTTTTTTTTTTTTAGTAAAAAACATGCAACACCAAAATATTTTGTGTAGATCCGCCACTGGCATGCATGAATGGGATATTAATCATTTTACGCTCTCCACTCGTATTAAGAATTAAGAAGAGCAATTAATACGTGTGAAAAAAACTCATGTACCCCTATAATATTTCAATTATTTATGTAATTAAATACTTATATAAGAGATGTTTTAAAATCTTAAATAAGGGTAATAGGTATACAAGAGCAAAGTTTCCTTTATAATATTAAAATGTCAAATATTTTGAAACAAAATGAACTCCTATTAAAACATGTATTTTGGAACGGAGAGATTAGTTGTCAAATATAAAGTAGGCAAAAATTCAATTTTTTTCCACTATAATTCGGGGACACTTTCGCTTTAACCACTGTATTTTTTTATTATCATGAATATCATTGTACTAATTTTAACTCTCCTCCCAACCCCAAAAGTTAATCCCGTTAGTTTTTAATGGATTAAAAATTTACACTTTTAACAGTTAAATACAAAGGGGGTAAGAAAAACAAATTAAACACTCAAATTACCCACCCCAATATCGATCCGAAAAGAAAAAGGAGAAAAAAAAAAACTAACATCTTCTCCAAGCCCCTTGTCCTCCTCTGCCGCCTCTCCCACCCCCCCCCCTACCGCAAACAACCGTTGCTCCCTACCCCACCACCATCTCTAATCTCATCTCTCATCGTACGTTCTCATCTCCCTTCTTTTCTGGCCGCAACCTTCTACCATATTTCGATAAGTGGCCATGTTCGAACCCATCCAAAATCTTCACACGTCCTCCATTTTCATTGATGGTTGTTGTGTTTTTGGGTTAGATTAAGAAAATTGGGAATTTGCCCCATAAGTTCTTTTTGGAACAAATCACTTCCCACTAAGTTCCTCATTGTATTAAAATGACCCATAAGTTCTCATGTTATATTATGTATACATTTAGTTATGCAGTAGTTTAAAATCATAATACTGCATCCGCACCACCGCCCAGCTCCGCCGCCGCCGTCTTCTATCGCCGCATGCCGAATTTCGGTCAATTTTCGCCGAAATCCGGTCAATTTTCACCGGAACCCGGCCGCCGGTCGCCGGAATTCGGTCGCCGGAGGTCGGAATCTGGTCGATGGTCCATAGGCTTCGGACTCCGGTCACCGGCAGCCGCCGGAATGCAGTATTATGGCCTTAATTGATGTTGTATTTTCGAAACATAATACAACATCATAAAATGAACTTATTGAGCATAAATTTAAAAAAAAGAAACTTATGAGGCAATGACCCAAGAAAATTAAAGCTTACATTTTCACCCCTCCATTCAATCGAAATGTTCACACTAGGAACAATCACAACGATCATTGCCAAATAAGCAAAAAGTTTAAGGGTGGACTTGCAAAAAATAAAGTTTATCATTCGTTAAAAACTAACAGGGTTAACTTTTGGGGTTGTGGAGGAAAGTTAAAATTAGTACAGTAGCATTTATATTAATAAAAAAAATATAATGATAAATAAAAGTGACTCCAAAATACCGTGGAAAAAAAAAAAAAAACTAATTTTGACACCCACCACCAATTACATAATATTTGGACCATTAAATTTCATCAATATATACGGTGAAATTAATACTATAAAATTCAGGTTTCAGGTTTCAGATCTATTTATTTAGGGTGCTACTATTTGTTTACAACACCCAAGACAAGTGAAGTGAATGGTATAGTCACATCCTTATCCTTATACTCCCATCCATTTTTATACTCCCTCCGACACACTTTAACGGATCTAGAGTAGTATTTCATGCTTTTTAAGATTTTTTTAAAAAAATAATAAAGAATTGCAAGTTAGTAGAAGATTAAAGGAGAGAAAATGTAAAAGTTAAAACATTTATGATAAAACCACTTTTTGATTGATTTTTTTGTAAATATGTTAACATTATAAGGACATAATAAATGATATTTTTGTAAATACATTTACATTATAAGGATATAAATGTCCGAACACTGTTCAAAATTTGTCATTTATGATATGAGATTCTTAGTTTAGGACGAATCAAAAGGGAAAGTAGTACTCTAGAATAGAAGTGGGTCGGAGAAGTGGGTCGGAGGGAGGATTTATTTTTATATCAGACACTTTTTAACATTTTTAGAATTAACAAATAAATAAATGTTGATCAAATATTAATATCAATTTAATTATTTAAATGAAATTATAAAATTATTAATGATTTATCAATAACAATTATTAAAATTTTATAAGAATAACTAATGTTTGATCAAAATTTATTTTGTTAATTATCAAAAATTAAAATAAGTAATATAAATGGGACTGAGGAAAAACGTCATAAGATCTACTCCCTCCCAGGCCAGTCCCAAAAATTATAGGGGCCCTGTGTGAAATGTGAAAATTGGGCCCTAATATTTAAAAAAAAAAAACACAATAACTATAAAATATATAGAAGTACTTTCATATAAAGATAAAAGTTTTATAAAATCAAGCACTAAAATTAAAAAATAATGTATTACATTGATCATAACTTAAATATTTTATTTAAAAAGTGACATATACCTAATGGGCCAATCTAAAATGGGGGCCCTCTCAAATTTGGGGCCCTGCGCGAAAGAGCCTAATATTCCTTGTAAAATCCGGGCCTGCTCCCTCCGTCCCATAATAACTTAGCCCTTTACTGTTTGGTGTGAGAATTAAGGAGAGAGTATTATATTGAAAGAAATAGATAGTGGGGAAGGATTAAAGAGATAGTGGGAAATGATTAAAGAGATAACTACAACAGCTGGATAACCCATTTCATCGCAGCTGAACTGTGTATCCGGTACATCTGAGTAGCCATCGAAAGGAGACGAGTCGGGAGGAGGAGAATCAACGTCGGAAATCGTTGAATCGTTTGATTTCAACATCGATTCAATAAAATATTTTCAAATCGTAGGCCGAAATCGATTAGGGTTAGAATATTGTGAGAATTTACCGTCTATTTGAAAAGATTGGACCGAGATAAGGGGGTGATGGAAATCGTCAGGAACCCTAAGAGAAATCGAGAAAGGGAGATGAATGGAGATACTAGATTTGTGGTGTGAATGGAGAGATAAGGGTGGGTGTAAATTAATTTTGGTCTTTAATGGGTATTTAATAAGGGTGGGTGTAAATTAATTTTGGTCTTTAATGGGTATTTAATGGGTAGTTGGGTACATTTAATTTGGACTGATTTTGGGTTTAATTAGGTAGGTTAATTATGAGAAGTGGGTGAGTCATTAGATTAATGAGATAAAATGTGGGTCCATTGAATATAACAATAATAAAAGATGCCCCAAAATGGAAACGGGTAAATTGTTATGGAACGTCCTAAATGGCAAAATATGGGTAAGTTATTATGGGACGGAGGGAGGGAGTATGTGACTATGTACCCTATTTTTTCTCCACAATCCAAACGAGTACAACCAGTCAACGGCGCGGACTAAGGGTCAAAATGGAGGGGTTAACAAATTATATTACCCAAAAATTTAAAAAAAATAATTTTTTGTTACATGTCAACATTAATTTTGGGGGGTTCACAGCACACCTTTGAGTGTGCATGTGTCCGCCTCTGCTGATGGAATATACTTTTAGTAAACTAATGACATAAAAATAAATAAAAAGAAACAAGAAACAAGAAACAAAATGTTTAGGAAAAGCATATAAAGCCAAAGTATGTGTATAATTAAACAAAATATAAAATCTTTTGGAAGGCATAATCTGTGTCACGCAAAACTAATCAGTAGTGTCCCTTAGTCCCATCCGAACCCAATTAACTTAGGATTTTCTCTCTCGATATCAATACGTGGATTAAGAAAAATACTTGATGAGCCCGGATCTACTGGACCGGGCTCGCGCTCGGTCTAGTCCAAGGAACCAGTGACGTGGCATTTCCTAGACCGCTGGAGGGAAGACCGCGGACAAATAGGCCCTTGTGGTCAAGGCCGTGTCCCTCCTCGCATCGTCCCCATCGAGGACCATTGGGACCCTGCTCGCTGGATCCGTGCCCGCATGAGTCATGCCCGCATCAACCGTGCTCGCGTCTTATATCTTTGACCGCGGGCACAACGTTGACCGCGGGCACATGCTGCTTCCCGGTTAATATCAAGCCTTACTGAGCAAGTTAGCTTACCGGGCTCGACAGCCACTTGCCGGCTCCCCAACGCATTCAATGCGGCTCGATCCGGCGCCTACTATTCCATTTAATGCACTAAGCCGGCTACACGGCTCATGTCACTTTCACCATGTCCCCCAGACGATCAATGTTCCCTCCCGACGGGACCAATTAGGCTGCGGACACGTGTAGCCGGTCAAATACCAAAGTGCCCCCTAGGGCCGATCTCATGCTTACCTCAACAAGCACCATTGCATTGCCTATAAATAGAAGGCCTTTACCCCTCGGGCAAGGTAAGTTCCATAGACAATTGAGTAAGCTCTTTTACTCTCTAAACCTAAACACACACACACTCCAAAGGTATTCAAAGTCTTATTACTCAAGATTCTTACTCACACTCCGAGGGCCCGAGTTGGAGTAACATCCAACTTTGACCTTAACGGTGCTTGTTTGTGTTGTGATCTAGGTACATCAAACCACCAAATATATCCTAGCCGATATCCTTGAACCGCTCCCGACCCCGAAAGCCGTGGCGTCATCGGTGGTTCCATTGCACGGAACACGACTTTCTTTCGTTTTCTCGTTAAAAATCTTTTGTTTTCAAGGCACCTCACGTGTCCTAAACAAATCCAAAGGCCGAAAGGCTCTTCTTTTTACATCACTAAGTTTTTCCCGTTTAAAACTTTTGTTTTCGTACACACCTTGTAGTCTAAACAACCGACCGTCAAAAGACACTTCTTTCGATTATTTTCGTCTTTCCGAGACATGTCTCAAATTCTCCGAAAAATGCCGGTCATTTGACCCTAGAGGAGGAGAACCAAGCCGAACCCTCCACCACCAATAGGGAAAGGCAAACCAACTCGTTTTCAACGTAATGGGGGCCCATTCTCGGCCTCAAAAATCCCCACTCAACGAGTTCTACACCGGTTAACCGAGGAAGCCCGTGGCTTTGAAAAAGCCCGTGCCTTACTAAACAATAGCCCAAAAACTCCCCAAGCTCACATAAAAAACACCACTCTAACCACCCCACTTTCCCGCAGAGCAAATCCCGAGAAGGAAGGAAATCCCGGCCTCCAAATCCAAACCGGTCGCGGAGGCCACGGCCATCAAGGATGCGGAGATGGAAATGTTTGAAATAGAGGCCAACGGAGGGCTACGGTTCCCTCAAGGGTCACAAAGGTTCTCCCAACGAGCTCCCGCTAACTCGCTTGCTAGTCAAGCCGCTGGGGCAAACCGGCCGACCCACTCGAGCGCGGACACCGGCAAAACGGAGCGTGGTGCATGTAGAGGATAGCGAGGAAGTGGGGGAAGAGGCACGGTCAAACCGCCGTGCGAGGTCCAAAGCCGTACCCTCGGCTCCGGCCAAGGAGAAAGCCGTGGCTCCACGAGCTAAAAAGGTAAGGTTGATGATCGAACCCCGAGTTTGTGGAATTTATGCGTAAGATGCGGGAAACCCATCGAAGGCCGCCCGTAAGTGTGGCCGCACCATGGACGCCTTCGCCGATAAAATTGCGCGGGCACCGATCCAAAAGGGCAAACCCCAGCATGGACACCTATGACGGATCCAAAAATGCCAAGAGTCATATGGGAAGATTTGAGGGCCGATGGCTTTATTCTCCGCGGACGAGCCGGTGATGTGCAAAGCTTTGGCCGCGACCTTCACCGGCAAGGCCCTATCTCGATGCTAGCCCTCAAGCCCCGGTGTATCCGGTCATTCGGTCGCCCGTAGTTCTTTTCCTCAATGCCTTTGCGGAGCAGTGTGCCGCTAGACCAAAGACAGATCTTGTCCGTGTCAAGCCGTGCACCAAACGAGCCTACAAAAGATTATATATCCCGGTTCAGAAGGTAAGCGAGGAGATTGTGGACCCGGACGAAGGAGATATCGACTATGTTTTGAGGGCGGCCTCGGTTCCTCCTTCCTCAAAATGAATTTTGCCTCCAAAGAAACCTAAATCGATGGAGGAAATGTATGAAAGGGCCTCGGCCATTGCCTCCGCCGAAGAGCCTAGTGTGCCCGCTCCCGAGCTTCGCGAAAGAAAGGATAAGCCAAGTCCAGAGACCACCCTGAGCCCGCTCACACCAATAATCGTGGCAAAAACAGAGGCCGGGGATCGAAAGGCTCAAGAAGGCCATGGCCGAAACAGTTTACTGCAGCTCACCGACCCAAGGGTGGTGATCATGAGAGCCTCAGACTTTCCCCGCTCCTCCCCCAGCTTCGAAAGCCAAATGAGAGGAGTAGACTTAAGTTCCGTGAGTATCACAACGACCACGGACACGGAATCGAGGATCTGTTTCCACCAAGCGAGTAATCCAAACAGAAAATCAATAACGGGAGCTAACCAAGTGGGTTAAGGGAAACACACGCCCCCAATAACAATGATCAAGAATGGCACGACACACGCGGGGACTGCATGTAAATGAAAGAGATAATAATGATGACGATTTTGGGGACTATGACATTAACTTCATGGGGAGGAACCTCCTCTAAGAGGCAAATTGTCCCTCCAAATTCGGACATTAGAGAAGGTTTTCTCCATCCCCGCCCCGGCTCCGGAGGAAGAGCAGAAATTGGGTTCAAAAGGAGTGAACTTGCCTCCACCCTTTTTCATTCCACACGCCCACTCACCCTCAGGATGAGAATCAACCGGGCAAACATAGGCCGAGTGTTGATAGATACTGGAGCTGCCCGCGACATACTCTACTACCATACTTTGGTTAGAATGAGAATGACAGAAGCACATCTCACTCCATATGCGGGCATGCTCGAAGGCTTCACCAACCACGCCTGTAAGGGTAAAGGGACGATTGTGTTTGACGTAGCTATCGGGGGAAAACCCACGCGTAAGACGGCCAAGATAACTTTCATGGTGGTCGATCTTCCTTCCCAATACAATGCCATTCTCGGCAGAATCGCCAGCCGAACTGGGAATAGTTGCGTCCGTCCCCCACCAAAGGGTGAAATTTAACACCCCGGGCGGGGTTGCTACCATCAAGAACCAGCCCGGGAGATTCCTCCGAGCACTGGAGGAGAAAAGGAAAGAACAGAAAGGCCAAACCTCCTGCCCGCAGATAGAGAGCGAGGATAAAATAATAGAGGGAAAGGGCGAGGACAAGTCAAAAAAGGGGAAAGCTCTTGCACTCCCGCCGCCACCCGTACCGATTGGCATGCTTTCTTTCCATTCCACAAAGGTGGAGCTCAAGATGAGCAGAAAATCGAAGCAGTTGGCTGCCCCTGTTGAGGGAGGTTATATTGATCGAGGAATAGAGGGGGAAATTGACCGTGATATCATATACTCAATAGCAACACTGACCAAGGCTCAGGTCAACCCCCCAACTATTGTCATTGACTCCCTGCACAATCGTGAAATCAGCGACCTTCAACCTAACGACGAGCTCGAGGAGGTGGTAATCAATCCCCACTTCCCCGAGCAAACAGTTAAGGTTGGGCTGGAAATTCACAGCGAGGAGAGAAGGATACTTATTGAGTTCCTTAGAGCAAATTGCGATGTGTTCGCTTGGAGGGTGGAAGATATGCAAGGCATCAGCGAGGACGTGATCCTCCATAAAATCAACGATGACCCATCCTTCAAAAACATTCACCAGAAATCCAGATATTTCTCCCCGGAGAAAGAGATTGCCATCAAGGAAGAGGTGGAAAAATTGCTAAAAGCGGGGATAATAAGGGAGATCTCCTACCCCAAATGGCTGGCCAATGTGGTCATGGTTAAGAAATCCAATGGCAAATGGAGGATGTGCGTTGATTTCACCGATCTCAACAAGGCATGCCCCAAGGATTGTTTCCCTCTTCCTCGCATAGACAGATTGGTGGATTCTATAGCAGGACACGTAGTTCTAAGCTTCATTGATGCCTACTCCGGCTACCATCGATCCAGATGGCTCCCGAAGATGTCCGCTCCTGTAGCCTTCATTCTGCGGCAAGACATACCGTTACATGATGCCACTTTGGGCCGAAAAATGCAGGAGCCACGTATCGCCGCATGGTCAATCCGGTCTTTAAAAACCAACTAGGCGTAAACTGGAGGCCTACATCGACGACATGGTCATAAAAACTAAGGAAAACTCCCACGAGCTCGATGTGGAGGAAACCTTCAAAAACTTGCGCCACAACAAAGATGAAGCTAAACCCCTTAAGTGCGCTTTCGGGGTCAAGGCGGGCAAGTTCCTCGGATTCATGGTCAACCAAAGAGGGATAGAGGCTAATCCGAGAAAATCCAGGCCCTATTAGACATGAAACCTCCCGCCTGCGTGAAGGATGTACAAAAACTCAATGGTCGCATCACCGCACTCGGCCGCTTCATCTCACTGGTCGCCAGAGAGATGCCTCCCCTTCTTCAAAACTCTCAAAGGGGGAAGAGAGCCGATGAATTCACATGGAGTATTGAGTGCCATCAGCTTTTGAAGAAGTCAAAACATACCTCGGGCGGCCACCTCTACTCAAAGTTTCACTCTGAGAAGAGCTCTTTTTGTATTTAGTCAGCATCGATCCGGGCAAGAGGCTGTTCTTGTAAGGGAGGAGAATAACTCCCAAAAGCCGCTTTATTATGTAAGTAAGGCACCGTCCGCCGTAGAGGGGCGTTATCTTAATATAGAAAAGTTAGCTTACGCCTTGCTTGTATCCGCTCGAAAATTAAGAGCCTACTTTTCCGCACATCCTATAACCGTACTAACCGAGGCCCCGCTTAGAAAGGTTTTACATAAACCAGAGTCCTCGGGGAGAATGCTAGCTTGGTCTATAGAGCTCACCGAGTTCCGCATCACCTACTCCCCGAGAAAGACAATCAAAGCGGGCCTTAGCTTGATTTTGTAGTAGAATCATCATTCAAATTAATGGACAATGACCTCGGGAAGAGAAAGCGAGCGTAATCGTAAGATCGCCCGTAAAGCCCGAGCACGTAGATTGTTCAACCCAGGGAGCGTCCAAGAGGTATGGACTTTATATGTGGACGCTCCGCGAGCAAGTTAATCAAATGAGCGGGCATACTTCGATCGCACCCGCGGGGAGAAATTTATGAGGGCCTTGAGATTCAAGTTCGAGGCATCAAACAATCAGCCGAATATGAAGCAATTATAGCGGGCATGGAATTGGCAAGAGACTTGGGAGTTCGTAATATCGAGATCAATAGTGACTCTCACTCATAGTTAATCAAATTAGGGGGAGTATGATACTATCAACCCAAGACTAGCTCGATGTGGCCTTGCAAAACCCTCATCAAAAATTTCACTTACTATGAGCTGAACCAAGTCATGAGAGAGGACAATGTGGAAGCTGACCTCCTCTCAAGAATAACCGAGCAAGAAATTGGTGAGTTGGAGGCAAATTGCCAGATTGAATTCACGGAGAGACCTGCTATTGATCGAATACAGATAAACAATATTGAGGATCAAGTAAGGGACTGGGTAGATGAAATGAAGGATTACATCGAGAAGCAAACCCTCCCTGAGGACCCAGTAAAGGCTAGAGCCATCAGAACGGTGTCCGCGAAATACCTCGTCCTCGATGGGGTGCTTTTTCGGCGATCATTCACCAAGCCTTTACTCAGATGCGTCAAAACTCACATGGTCACCAACTTACTCTATGAGGTCCATGAAGGAGTTTGTGGCGGACATCCAGGTGCTCGCACCCTCTCAGACAAGATCAAATTCCAAGGATTCTTTTGGCCCGCAATGAGAAGGGATGCGCAGGAGTATGTTAGAAAATGTGATAAGTGCCAGAGATTTGCGGACATCCCTAGACTACCATCAACAGAGCAGACTTTGGTTGTACCATCGTGGCCGTTTGATACGTGGGGGATAGATCTTATTGGACCATTTCCAACCGCTAGAGGAAGCATCAAGTACGCCGTGCGGCCGTGGATTATTTTACCAAGTGGACGGAAGCAAAGGGCTTAGCCACTATTTCCGAGGATAACACTATCGCTTTGTCCACGACCACATCTATTGTCGATTTGGGGTTCCCCGAGCAATAATTTCAGATAATGGCACCCAATTCTCCGCAAAATTCACCGCCGAATGTGTGAGAATGAAGGTGCAACACCGTAAGTCCGCAGCTTGCCTATCCTCGGGAAATGGTCAAGCCGAGGCCGCGAACAAGCTAGTCCTAACCGCCTTAAAGAAAAATTTGGAAGTGGCGAGGAGGACGTTGGTTGGGACGAGCTCCGCATCGCATTATGGGTTGTCCGCACCACAATAAGAAATTCAACAGAGAAACTCCCTTCTCGCTCACGTACGGGTCGAGGCAATGGCTCCAGGTGGAGGTAGCCCTACCCTCGTACAGTCACATACTTCGACGAGTCTCAAAACGAGGCAAATGTAAGGTGTGACCCGGACGATCTCGAAGGAAAGAGAATGCGGGCACATGAAAAATGGTGAACTACAAACGAAAGCGAAGAAGCACCATGATAAAAGAGTAAATAAGAGGAGTTTTTCTACTGAGACTGGGTACTGTAAGCGTAGAGGTCCAAGGGACCCAACCTGGTTTCAACAAACTGTCCCCGAAATGGGAAGGTCCATATGAGGTCACAAGGATAGTCAAAGAGGGCACCTACATATTGCGACCAAAAGAGGGAGAAGAGCTTAAGCACGCTTGGAATAGCGACCACCTTAAGAGATACTTCTTTTAAAATCGTTGTAATTTTTTGGAAGGAGTATAGACTATATATATAAGTGAGAAGTTATCATCATATTTTGATGCAAAAATCAATTCCCACCAGCCTCGAAAGCTAAGGTGGATGCCCGCGTACGGATGCCAGTGAGTTCAAGAGCCAACATATGAGCTCCTACTTACTGATGCGCAAAGATCTAAGGATCCGCATGCCTATATATGTACAAAGATCCATTACGATCCGTACTATGATCACGGGGAGGATACTCTCTCCTGCCCGCGTGACACCACCAAAAATAAGTGGATATAGATGAACGTAGGTACAAAGGCCATGATGCCCGTGCCTACGGATTTTAGTGGGGACAATGACCTGAAGTCCGGACCCACTAATTGCGCGAAGGACCTCGTTAGGGCCGTTACTCGCATGCCTGTATGTGACAAAGGCCTACATATAAGCCCGTTCACCAGATCGCCACGAGACCCTCACGAAAAACCCTAGGGAGTTTTGAATAAAGGGTCAAATAAGTGAGAACCTCCAATAAGGGGATACAGATGCCGGGGTTAAAGGGCCTCTATGCTAAAATATGCTCCTACCTTTGCTCATGACAATAGCCTCACGGCCACCTTCTCGCATGCCCTATGAAAGTATGCTTGCCTTGCTACTTTTGACTTACACCACACCGCAAGGCCGGGAATAAGTGTAAATGGATGAGAGTGATCAAAATAGTTTAACAAAGCCAAACAGACAAACGAGGTTAAGGCCTCAAAGTTTGCCACAAGGCTAAACAAACGCGATCATAGAAGAATAAGGTCGCTCTCACAAAAACCTAAGGGTTTTGAATAAAGAGTTAGGAAAACTCAAAAAATGCGGGCAAAGGGCCTACTAAGCTGCTGCCCGCAGAAGGAGAGTATAAAGTTAATTGCAAGTCAAAAACGCTGGAAAAAGTAATAGGCAAGAATGCAAGTATTAAGGTGCTCGAAAATTGCCAAACTACTCAAAATAGCCTACGAGACAAGCAATTAAGATAAAAGTAAAGGAGCCAAGTGGAGAAAAATGCTTCTATTAATGATTAAGGAAGTATTTACAAATTTCCTACACTATTACAAAAGAGATCCTAGTCTATTACAAAAAGAAAAAACAAAAAAATCCTATACTAAGGGAGCATTCTCCTTGGGCTCCTCGGTGGCCGCTCCATCGGTGCCCGCTTCTGGCTCCTCGGTGGCCGCACCCCCTGTGCCCGCTTCGGAGTCCTGGAGTCGGGAAGGCTGGTCCCCAGAGGCACCTCGGTGGTGGGGGCAGCTTGTTGTTCGGCGGAGGCTGAAGCGGGAGCTGGCCGCCGGGGGAATAGATCTCCAAGGGCTGGCCCCTCTGGAAGAACCTGAGCCAGGGCATCCCCTAAAGTTAAAGGGTTGTCCCCGAATCGCAGAGCATCCAGTTCGGCGATCACCCAAGTGGCGCCACTTCGCCACGGTGAGGCGAGAGGCCGCAGCGGAGAGGTCGACCATCGACCTCGTCCTCGGACAGAGGAACTAGCGCATGCCCGGGTACGCACTCCGCGTCAGTAGCAACCAGTGAGCCGATCACGGCCAACTGCTGCACGGAGAACATACCCGTGGCCGCGAAGTTCCGGATCTGTGTCCGGACACCGGCCTCATACTGGGCCAGGCACTCCGCGGTGAACTGGTCAGAGTTCTTATACTCCTCGACAGCTTCTTTGCGAGCCTCTGCCAGCATCCTCTCCCTCTCCAGCTCAAACTGCGTAAGGGGTAGCAGTTTCTCGGAGAGCTCATCTGCCTTAGCCTCCAGGAGTTTGACCGACTCCTCCGCAGCTCCCAGTTTGGTTACGAGCTCATCATTTCTTTGCTCAAGCTTGCTCTTGTGCCCGCGGAGCTCATCCCGTCGACCCTTTCGCCTTTGCAAGGCTAGTCTCCACTCGGCCACCCGCTGGAAGCCCTTCAGATCGGACTCCTTGGTGGCGAACTCTTTCTCCTTGGCATCCGGGAGGGAGCTCGAGTCCCCACCTTCTCCCCGGGCCGGCTCCGGCTCGCGGAGTTTCCCGCCATGTCCTCGTATTACCGGGCGAGCTCACGGACAGGCCGTCACAGTCTCCTGAGCCTCATGGCTTTATTGCCCACCTGCGAGGAAGAAAGTCAGAATTAGGGGGAAAATCAGAGGCTAAGTGAGGAAACCGGCAGAAAGGTCCCTACCTCGCAAGTGGCAACCCCAATATCCCCCATCAAGGCCGACTGTTCTCCTTCTCGCCCACCCGGTGGTAGAAGTCAGGCAAAAAGCCCGTTGATCGCCCCCAATGCCCACAAGCACTTTGGGAGGACCTGGGCATATAAGTCTACCCTGCAATGGCGGCACATCCCCCACCGCTTCTTTTTCTCCCATGCCTCCTCGCGGGTGGCCAACGAGGAGATCGGGTAGGCTATCGAGCATATTGTCCCCGCGATGGGGAGCGGGGGCAGTATAGCGGCAAAGAATGAGGGCTACTGCAGAGGTATCCCCCACTTTCGGGTCTCGGAGGACCTCTCCCTGCGCGCCAAACCGCCTCTCTCTCGCCCTTTTCTTGATCAAGCCTCGGTTATGCCCGGAGGCAATAGTACGGCCAGAGATGATGCCCGGAGAGCATTGGGTGGAGGAGGACCCCGGGGAGGTGGAGGCAGATTTCCAGTGGTTAAGATGGTTCTGGGAGCAGTCATAGTCTCCCCGGTCCTCCTGCTCACTACAGGAACAGTCTTGTCCTTTGTGGGAACCCCTCCCATCTCAGTCTGCCTCTTCGCAGCAGCCTCCCTATTGGCCTTCATGTTCTTGGCCTTCAGTTGAGCAGCATTCATGGGAGCCATCAAAAATTGTATTCTTCAGGATCTACTCTGGAGGGAAGGAGAAATGGTTAGAATGCAGTTCAAAAAATTCAAAGGAAAAATAAAGAAGCAACAGCTTATATAAAAATCGTAGACCGATAAGTTCTGGGATCGCATTCTCGCGCCCAAAGATACGTGTTCTACAATCCGCCTCGACTGGTAGTGCTCATGCACCCTCCAATCGTGGTCACGAGGCAGAGGCTCTATTTCTACTCTGGGGGCATAAGGGGCGCCCTCCCTACGAGGAGCCACCCCCGAGTAGATCAAGAGTGGCTCATCCTCAACTATGGAGCCCACATCATAAACAGGCTCATCCCCGCTGTCCAAAAAGCCGGCTGGTATTTCTAAGGCACAGCAGCGAGCATCTACAGAGGAAGGGTCCGGATAGCTACTCGCGGCCACCTTCATCTAGACCGGATTTGAGGGTTTCTGAGAAGGGCCATCCAAACCTAGACTCAATGACCAAGATGTCCCTCTGGTTCCATTGGTCAAATTTATTTGAGGGAGGAGAGAAGGTCCGGTAGAATAATTCCTAGCCTTCAAACTCAAAATGTCATGGGCCGATCCGGTTCTCGTAGTAAGCATAAAGCCCGGCCAGGGTAGGTTCATAGCCACGGAATCTGCAGACCGCGATGAAGGAGACTATAGCCCTAATGGCATTGGGAGTCGGGTGCGCACGGGGAGGCGTTGAACTCCAAGAAAAAGTAGAAGAATGGGTCCAGGGGCAATCTTAGGCCGTTCTCAAATCGGGCACCATAAAAACCAAGGCCCTATTGTCCTCGCGGACATCAGCTACTGTCTCTGGCCGCAGTTTGTCTTTATCCTTCAAATGTATGTGCCCAAGGGTGCGGACACGGAAGGCGTTACGATCAACATTATATACTTCATATATATCCTCCTCCCAATCAATGGTAGCCACTTCCTCGGCTTTCTTATTTCCGCGGCCACGACTACCAGACTGTGGTTCACCTCACCGCCGGCCTCTTGCCTTTATTTCGAAAGCGTGGCCACCACCTCTGCCTCCTCCTCAGAGTCAGGGTCAGAAAAGGCATCCACAATATTTGTGGTCTCAGCGGCCTTCTTAGAGGTCCCCGCAGCCCTCCTAAGTTCGACCTCGCGGTCATCCTCTTCGGTCTCCGAGCTCGAGGAGCCAAAGAGACCGGTGGGGTCACCACGGGCAGGGGCCACCTCCGATTCATCCTCACCGGGCCCACCACCTCGAAATCAAGGGGGTCAAGCTCCTCGCTACTACTCGCCCAACGGGTTCAGCACTGCAGGCCGCGGCACCACATCGGGAAATACACCCTCAAAGGTGACATCCAAGTGGGTCATTCAAAGTGTCCGTGACAGGTGTCCGCGCAAAGCATTGGCCTGATGGGGGTCCATTAGCTCACACTTCTCCCGCCCGCTTATCCGTTCGGGGACACGAATCGCTCTCCTCACTAGTTCAACGGCTGCTCGTAGCCTCGATCTCTCTCGCGGGAAACCCGCACAAAACCCCCATTACAAAGTTTCTTAGCCTACTAAGTGATCCCCCAACACCAATACATCCCTGCTATATATATATTTTCTCTTGCCCTCCCACAACCGGTGGGACGAACGACCCCCAATCTGCTTTCTTACGTAAATACGTAAAGCCGGGCAAGGATAGTCTAAGCCACCCCAAGCCTACCTTCCTAAAAATCCCCCGCCTTTTTACAAACGGCAAAGACATCCGGGGTGGCTCCATCTCCTAGTTCTACGGGACTACGGGTCCAAATTCACGGGTGGTCATCTTTCAAAACCCGTAAAAGAAAAAAAATAGAGGGAGATGAAGAAGAGAAACACCCAAATACTTACGAGAGAAGGATTGAGAAAAGGATTCGAAAAGCAAGAGCACAAGGATCGCAAAGAAGAATTTTCTCTCTCAAAGGCTCTCTCGAAGGCTCGAAACGGTAAAAAGGGTTTGAGGTTTAAGGGTTTGGTATTTATAAGGCCTACCTATACGGGTTAACTCGTTAACCCGTATTAATTAGCCCACAAATCCTACCTCTGGACCCCGAACCGTCTCCAAACGTTTGAAAATTCAAAAAATTAAATACCCTTTGCATTTATTGCCCCCTTAAATGGGCGACACGTACTCGTACGTACCACCAACCCGTCTTTTCATCCGCCAAGGGGCCCACCCGTTAACCGGGAGGCACGCCACGCAAGGGACCACGTGTCACTCACCGGTGCCTCCCGAACGTTCCCTTTCGCCCATGGGCCAAGCAACAGACAAGGAAAACGCTAACACCGGTGCTCGCTCGAGGAGCACCGAGGCAGACCGAGCTTCTAGTAGCTCCTCACTCGCACCATAAATAATCACACTTGGAGCTAGGGGCCATTGATGAGCCCGGATCTACCGGACCGGGCCCGCGCTCGGCCTAGTCCAAGGAACCAGTGACGTGGCATTTCCTAGACCGCCGGAGGGAAGACCGCTGGACAAATAGGCCACCGTGGTCAAGGCCGTGTCCTCCTCGCATCGTCCCCATCGAGGACCATTGGGACCCCGCCGCCGGATCCGTGCCCGCATGAGTCATGCCCGCATCAACCGTGCTCGCGTCTTATATCTTTGACCGCGGCACAACGTCGACCGCGGCACACGCCGCTTCCTTGCTAATGTCAAGCCCACCGAGCAAGTTAGCTTACGGCTCGACAGCCACTGCCGCTCCCTCAACGCATTCAATGCGGCTCGCCCGGCGCCTACTATTCCATTTAATGCACTAAGCGGCTACACGGCTCATGTCACTTTCACCATGTCCCCCGGATACCAATGTTCCCTCCCCGACAGACCAATTAGTCGCGGACACGTGTAGCCGGTCAAATACCAAAGTGCCCCCTAGGGCTGATCTCATTGCTTACCTCAACAAGCACCATTGCATTGCCTATAAATAGAAGGCCTTTACCCCCTTGGGCAAGGTAAGTTCCATAGACAATTGAGTAAGCTCTTTTACTCTCTAAACCTAAACACACACACACTCCAAAGGTATTCAAAGCCTTATTACTCAGTATTCTTACTCTCACACCCGAGGGCCTGAGTTGGAGTAACATCCAACTTTGACCTTAACGGTGCTTGTTTGTGTTGTGATCTAGGTACATCAAACCACCAAATATATCCTAGCCAGATATCCTTGAACCGCTCCTGACCCCGAAAGTTGTGGCGTCATCAATACTATTATAATAAAAGAACAGAAAATGAGTGGAGAAGGTGTTATGAGTATAAAAAGTAAAATAGGAGAGAAAATGAGTTAGAGAAATAGTAAGGGTGAGTTTGGCATTGCTTCTGATTCTCTAAAAATGATTTTTCAAAAGTGATTTTAGAAAAATCGATTATTTGTAATATATACTAAAATTTATAAGTATGTTTGGATAATATATGTTCAAAAGTGATTATTAAAAATAAATACCAAAAATAACCTTTATGATATGTATCTCGATATAATAAATGTATAAAAGAGATAGAGGTTATTATTGTAAAAATAACACAAATAACAACTTCTAAGAATCACTTTTAGCAAAAGTTGGGTCATAGCTGCTTCTACGAAATACAGTTTTTTGCGTTTTAACAGCTTAAAATCTTAATCAGTATTGTTATCCAAACGCTATTAAAAGTGATTTTGAGCTTCAAAAGTGATTATAAGCCATAAAAAAACACTCTCAAACTCACCCTAAGGAGATTATTGTTGTGAGTATAACAAGTGTGTCTCATTGAATATAAAAATAATATAAACTTGCCATTTTGAGATATCATAAGTCGAGTGGGATGTCCAAAATGGCAGATTATCATAAGTCGGGTGGGACAGGGGAGTATAAGATTGGGTGAAGAATTATGAACGCCACATCTTATAAAGGCACTGGAGACCAAGGGTAGCAGCAGCTACAACAACCATAAAAATAAGCTTCAATTCAAGAAATGGAGAAACTACATCTAGTTTTCTTTCCTTCTCCTCTAATGGGACATGTCGGACAGTCGATCGAGTTCGCCCAACTCCTCCTCGACCGGTTCACCCATATCTCAGTCTCCGTCATTGTCGTGACACTCCCGGGCGACTCGGTAGGCAACACCTACACCGACTCCCTCTCTTCCGCTGCTACCAACAGAATCCATTTTCATTACCTCCCTAAAATCACTCCCAAATCTGATTGGATCCACGAGACCCCAGGAGATTTGGTGGACCTCATCCTAGAGGAACAAAAGCCTAGTGTCAGAAACACCGTCCGCCACATCATCAGCGACAAGGCGGGCCCCGCACAAGTCACTTTGTTTATCGTGGACATGTTGTGTACAAGTATGGTAGATGTTGGCAAGGAATTTGGGGTTAAATCTTATGTGTTCTTTACATCTAATGCTGGGTATCTTGGGTTCTTGCTTCACTTACAGACCCTTACTGACAAAATGGGTCAGGACATATCCAGGTTAAAGGACTCCTCTACGGATATCGTTATTCCTAGTTATGCTACCCCTGTTCCAGCTAATTTACTACCCAAGAAGCTGATAAACAAGCACTGGTGGTCCTTCAGGTTCCTCGCCTATGCCCGAAAGTATAGAGAAGCAAAGGGCATAATCATAAATACATTCACAGACCTAGAACCTCATTCTCTTGGTTCTTATGATTCTCAAACTCCACCTGTCTATCCGGTCGGACCTCTGCTGAAGTCCGCTCCGGTGACACTGTCAGATGATGATGGTGTATTCCAATGGTTGGATGCTCAACCGGAATCATCTGTGGTGTTCCTATGTTTTGGATCGCGGGGATACTTTAAATCAGACCAAGTGAAGGAAATAGCAATTGGGCTTGAGCAATGTGGACATAGGTTCTTGTGGTCCCTACGACGGCCTCCGACAACCGGTGGGGTCACCGGATTCCCCGGCGAGTACGAAAACCCCAATGAGGTTTTACCAGAAGGATTCGTGGAACGAACAGCGGGGAGGGGTAAAGTGATTGGATGGGCCCCACAGATGGCAGTACTGTCCCACGTAGCGTTGGGAGGGTTTGTATC
The DNA here is from genome assembly GCA_022495995.1 of Adenophora triphylla var. japonica. NCBI lineage: Eukaryota > Viridiplantae > Streptophyta > Magnoliopsida > Asterales > Campanulaceae > Adenophora > Adenophora triphylla. The sequence goes on along the minus strand of JAFEMH010002967.1, from coordinate 150,499 downwards.
TCACTGTGGGTGGAACTCGACCTTGGAGAGTCTGTCCTGCGGGGTCCCTATAGCCACCTGGCCACGCTACGCAGAACAACAGCTGAATGCCCATCAGTTGGTAAATGACCTGGGATTGGCTGTAGAGATCAGTCTGTATGATCAATTAAATACCAGTCAGGCTATGGTGACAGCCGAGAAGGTGGAAATGGGAATTAAAAGGCTGATGGATTCTAATAGTGAGGTTCGGAAAACAGTCAAGGAGATGAAGGTTAAGAGCATGATGGCTTCAATGGAAGGAGGGAAATCTTACACTTGTTTGCAGAGATTGGTAGATGACATGATGAAGTCAACTTAATTTTTCAGTTATGTATGGTATTTTGGAGTATGATATTCTTCACTTGGATTATGTATTTGATTCAGACAATAAAATCAGTAGTTCTGGTTGTTTGAAACAAATAAGGTTCCGTTTGTTTGGGGAAAAATATTTTCCGGAAAATGTTTTCCCCATTTTCCGGTGTTTGGTAAACACCGGAAAATGAAGTCAACGGAAAACATTTTTCGGGTCAATGGAAAATGAGCTTAATTTCTAAGGAAAATGACTTTCTTACCTCTACCTAAGAAAAGAAGTTGTTTTCCGGAAAACATTTTCCTTTGTTTGTATTGATTTTACCTTTAAAAAGTTACCTTAATGAAACTACCAAACATCGGAAAATGTTTTCCGGGAAAGCATTTTTATTTTTCGAAAAATATTTTCCAGTAAATCATTTTCCGGCGGTTATTTTCCGTGAAACAAACGGAGTTAAATGTCAAGTGATATTGCAATTCGGTAACCTTACTTTTATACACATTTGCAAATTGGATTCTAACATTGTAGTTTTTGCAACCCAATGCCTAACCTTAACATTTTGTTGCAATAAGGTATAGAAATAGACGAAGCATCAACTTTTTAGCAAACTAACGAGTTCTTTGAAAATTGTTAAAGTTCTCCCCTATTGTTCACTAATTTATATTCTCCACTATTACATCCATCAATGTCAACATGAATGGGCTAAAATATAAAGAAAAAAAAAAAACAGGAACTTATTTTAAAAATTACTGTATTAACAATAAATAGTGGAAAATAGAATAATTGGTAAAATGATTTTAATTTTTTTATATTTTAAGCCCTTCATATCGACGTTCACGGATGATATAGAGGAAAATGTGAATTAGTTTAACTTAGAGGTAGACATTATAATTTTCAAAAAAAAAAAAAAAACTCGTTAAGTTTTCCACTTTTGCTACAAAATTAACGATACATTCATTTTTACACCATATTACAACAAAATGTAAATGTTAGGAATTATTTTGCAAAATATACAATGCTGGGAACCAATTTGCAAATGGGTGTAAAAGTAAGGTAAGCGAATTGCAATTGACCCACTGATAATTGCCCGAAAATAAGTACTCCCTCCGTCCCAAAATGTTTGTCCAGTTTGACTTTTTTGTTGAACTTTGACCACAAATTTATGAGAGATTAATCATGTTCATGAAATTCTAAAAGTTGTTGTTGATAATATTATTAATGGTGAATCAATAGGAATTTTTAGAATTTCATGAACATAATTAAATTGTCATATATTTGTGGTCAAAGTTCAACAAAAAAATCAAATGGGACAAACATTTTGGGACGGAGTAAGTAGTAAAATAGGGAAGTTCCTTCATCAAAGGTAAAGAATAAGTGCTCATTTCACAATTCCTCAAAAGAGGATCAAAAGAAATATAAATGTGAAGAAGGCAGCCGGCCATCAAATGGCTATAGTTTTTAAGCAAATTTCATAGCTTAAAACTTGGAACCTAGAAAGCAATTGTATATGCAAAACTACTTATTTTTAACGCTCACTTCAAGAGCTTTCTAAGAAAAAGAGAATCAGAAAGGGCACTCATTATAAAGTCCGCATGCAAGCAAACTTCCATCAAGGTTTAAGAGCAAGGGCCAAACCGAACCTGGGAGTCTTTTCCAAAGCTTTGGTGTCAAACTCACTGGAAATTGTCAGAAGTGATTTTGGAATGAGCTCATGTTGCAAGACGGCCCCAAGCTTTCCATGATTGTTGAGCTTGGCCTTCACTACTGTCAAGTTATCAACTGCATAGGCCCCACCAACGGTAAATGTATTTTCATTTGTTGAGAACCTTCTTGTGATCTCTGCCACACCAGCAGTCTTTTTTAACTGATCAAGATGGTGAATGTATGATGCCCTTATTGTGTCCCCTTTGTCGCCCCTGTTAACGAAAGAGCGCTTAAATAAGTTGAATGATGAAACAGAATCTCTTTCGGGTCTGCATAATTTATTTTTTCTTTTTAAGATTTCTTCATTCCTTAGAGTAGTGGCAGGCCCAAGGCTATGTATATGGGTGCAAGTGCGCACCCACTTCACTGGGTAAAGCGCTTGGCTTTTAACCTTGTGGTTGTGGGTCCGAGTCCCACAACAAGTTTTTCTTTCTTCACAATTTACAATTTGAAACTTTATAGGGTAATTTGTGCACCCACTTAAAACATCCTGGCTCCTCCACTACCTTAGAGACGCTAGTTGTGGTTCGATGAACTCTTATAAAAGGAGTGAGATCAAATTTAAATTGAACTCTAGTGCAAATACTTACAGGATAACAGAAGCACAAGAATCTGGTTTAGTAACACTGATGCCAACAGTGTACTTGGTGAATTTACCGGAAGTAGTCTCATAACCAGCCTCTGCACCAAGAGCAAATGTAGGAGTACCAATGGTAGTCGAAAGATCAATTGCAGGGGATTGGTTCAGAGCTGTAACGGCTGTAAGTGTAGCATGGGGATGAAAGTACTGAACTTCCAACTGCAAAGAAAACAAGATTCAAATTAGAGGTAAGAAAGGCTGACATGTAATATGGTTATTGTCCCTCACATGTTAAGCTTGAGGAATTTTTCGTAAAGATAGAACGGAAAAAAAAAAAGATGGAGAGAAAGATAATTCAAATCCGTAAACAAGTCACTGACTAATAAAACACCAAACACGTCATTAGATTAAAAGCTGCAGAAGCTCATACCTTGCCAGCGTTGAAATCGGGCAGCTTGAATGAAGTAATAGCCTTTGTTGAGGGCACAATGTCAGTGAAAGTCAAAGTGGTTGCAATCTGTCAAATGGGAGAAATAAAGATGTTAAGTGAGTCAAGAATATGTTGTCTTATATCTTAAGGATCAAGGTAGCAGGTAACAAACATTTGATTCTGTGTCAAATTTGACATCCACTAGAGTATTCTTGTACTTGTATTGTGCTGCCACATCTCCAGTTGAGAGTCCCCCTTTCTTCACTGCAGTTGATGTAAGTGCCTACAGTTTTAATAACGAGAATTGTTTTAGTACTCTTGACTGGAAGAAATTTGCAAATGACGACTCAAATGATAGTGTTAAATAGAATTATTAATCGTGGTTAATGAAATATATATGATACACTCCCTCCGTCCCGGTTTAAGGTTCTTACTTTCCTTTTTAGTCTGTCCCAGTTTAAGGTTCTTAGTTGCTTGATTACTTAAAATGGATAATGGGACCCACTTGTCATCCTCACAACAAAAACTCCCTACCCACTTTCTTTTTCCTACTTTACTTTTCGTACTCACAACATTTACTCTTTCTTAATCCAGTGCCAAGTCAAACTAAGGCTCCGTTTGTTTGGGGGAAAATGATTTCCTGGAAAATGTTTTCCGGAAAAGGAAAATGTTTTCCGGAAAAATGAAGATGTTATCCGGAAAATGAAGATGTTTTCCTGGAAAATGAAGATGTTTTTCGGAAAATGAAAATGTTTTCCGGAAAATGAGATAAACATGTTTTCGGCTATTTGGTAAGGAAAATATTTTCCGAAAAATATTTTCATGTGTTTAATGAAAATATTTTCCGAAATCCGAATATTATTAGATTAATGTGATGATATATTTTTATTGAAATGAGTGTCTTCAAAATTATATTTTCTTGAATTATTAATTTTTTTTATAAAAACTTTTTTTTTCCTTTTCTTCTTTAATTTTTATTCAAACCAAGTGATTTTTTAGCTAATTGAAAAAAAATTAACATTCATTTTGGAACAAAAAAATTCAAATTTGCTCTTGATAAAGAGTAAATTTGGAAAAATTCGGATATTCATTTTGGGACGGAGGAATAGAGTAGATTTGGAAAAATTCCGGACATTCATTTTGGGACGGTGAAGTGCAATTGATTCTCACAAATAAATCAAAAGCAAAAACATGCAAGCCAAAAAATAAACTAATAGCCAAACCAAATCCCAGTTCTAAAATATATTTTTAAAAAGTCAAACAATCATGAAACAAAACATAACAGAGATTCAAACAAAAAAACTAAACCCACAATCATGATCTAGGCAAAGTCTAACGAATTGATGAAGAGGAGGAATGAGTAAAAATTTGACGAAGCCAAGGAAGGAGTAGGACAGTGGGAAGGATGGGAGAGAGAAGACGGCAGTTATATATGGCTGGGAGTAGGAGGGTTGACAACAAGATCATAATATGATTAGGTTGAGACGGGTTAGTGAGTTAAACCGGTCTTAACCCGCGAAATTAACGAGTCAAAACGAGTTACCCGTTTCAACCCGCAAAATTAATTGGGTTGAGTCGGGTTGGGTAATTGTTATGTCGGGTTGAGCGGGTTGATGAGTAATGGGTAATTTTTGCCTTGCATTTCTTACCAGATGACTCAATATCTTGAAATGTTGAGCTCAAATCAAATTTACTAATTTTGTATTAATCTTATAAGCAATGAATTGCCAAATTCTAGCCCAATCCCATCAACAACTAAATTGTATCTATACCAGCAGATCTTACCTAATAACCTGTAACAATTTATCAACATTGAACCAACAAGAAAGCAGAACGCAGGAAACAAAAGTTAAAAGGTTAAAGAGGAGAAAAGAAAGATAGCATACATCAGCAAATAGTAGAGAGGGTACATTAGGGCAATAGATATTGAGAAGGAAATAATTCTGTATCTTGCAGGATAGTGTATTAGCATTAGCTTTTGCTCCCTCCACCCCTAAATAAGGGACCTCTATTCCATATTGGATGTCCCATAATAAGTGCCACCTTTCTGTTTATGGGTAGTTCTCCTATGTCAGGTATATCAGCTGTACATAATGCCCTTAAAATATGTGGTAGGAAATAAACGTGGTCCCATCGCTTTCATACAAGTATCACTGAAAAGCATTAACGAAAGAAACTAAAGAGTTCAAAACTTTCTTAAAAACATAACTCAATTCATTCTAAGGGTTGCCCGAATAATTCCTGCATATTGTCTGACTGCAAAAAAAAAAAAAAAGGAATATATAGATATATTGCACCCTTACTTCATGTTTGTCTAATTGTCTCTATCAAAAAGAAGAAGAGGTACCAATTAGACTTGTACATGGAAAGGTTCAACAGATTTTGACCAAGGCTTCTCAAGGCAAGTTCACAGCGGTTCTGTGATTACCTTAAATATCATTATATCATCACTCACCCTCCAAAAAAAATTGAAAAAAATGAATAAGCTTCTGCAATAACTGTCAGCTTACACAAGTCACATAACTCCATGTTTGTTCTAATATATGTAAAGCCTCCTACAGTTACGTTATGGGTTTAAAACTACAGAACTACCTCAAAGGTAAGGACAATAAGAAAATCATGAGAAAATATCAGCACAAAAAATCCATTAAAAATAAATAAGGAGAGGCATACATGTAAGCAGCGTGAGTCATCCTCAATATTAATATATATATATATATATATATATATATATATATATATATATATATATATATATATACGTGTGTGTGTGTGTGTGTGTATTCGTTATAAAGGCATATTTTCTTTTCATAATTTTTTTTCTCCAAAACCCTAGGTATTGATCCCCTAATGTTAGAAATTTCATGGCATGAAGAAAAATAAGCAAGTACTTATAAGATATTCAAGTGTGTTGCAACCCTACAGGCTATCTCTCAGTCTCTTATCTTCATCCAATAAATCATGAATTACATCCATTTCGAACAAGTTTAGAGTCAAGCATCTCAGTCGTCTACATTTATCCAATAAACTATGTATTATGGCCACTTGGCATATACAAATCACCGAGCACCACATGACCACGCGACACGCCCTTATTGGATAAAAAAATACATGTTTGATTTCTATTACTATTATCTACAACTGAAGAGTATAAAACGGATGATGTCGGTAAACCTCGCATAAATGAAACTTCCATTTGAGGAACACATGGGAATGAATGAATATTTGAAAGAAAAAAGGATATCTAAAAAGTACAAATACATTTTGTCATATAACTGAATCAAAGAACAGTGGGAGAAGGCCAGATCATCCAGTATTTACAGAACTCCAGTGTCCACGTACATGAAATTATTACTCCCTCATCCCACTCAAAGAATCTCTATTGAATATTCAAAAATTTAAGAGGTAGCAAGTACTTTAAGAAGTAAAGACAATAACAAAACTATGTATTATCAATTCACGGTGAACTCGATTTCATACAAATAGAGGGGTAGATTATGATATCGTGAAAATTTGCAAGTTTTTGAATGAGAATCATTGGGTGCAACATCAAAGTAGGGAATGAGAGAGTAAAAAGCATGTAAAGAGTTACAAGCTAAAATTGCTCTCTGACCAACATACTGCCTATCCCCAAAAACTATGTTTCTCATTATTAACACATTTGTCAAACTGAAGGGGCACACTTGCATTAGAGAGGAAACACATACCGCATTTCTGAAGTGCAATCGATCTTACTATAGCTAAATAAGTACTCAAAGCAAAGGAGATAAGGTTGAGTTTGGACAAATCATGAAATAACAACCATAATATCATTGTCTTACGATTCTACTTACACTACAAAAGCTATATATGCACCTGTTTTGATTTCCTATTTAACATACCTAGAAGGGAAAAGGTTAAAAACAAATAAACTCTACCTGAATTTAACCATAGAAACCTCATCAATACCAATAAACTCAATTATTCCAACATGATTAAATTAGCAATTAGAAAACACACAAAGGAAGCTGGAAATGCAAATCATTTTGATGTTTACTAGTTAGAAACTCCAATCAATCAAACGAAATCAAAAGCCTGGAATCAATCAGAACAAGACAGCAATCAGACAAACATTGCAAAGCATTGTTAAGTTAACAAATCAAGCGTACCACTCCGGCATGACTGTAAGTCGAGATAGAGAACTTCTGATCGGAGACATAGTCCCTCGTTAGCAGATCTACACATCAAAAAGCAAAATCATAAATAAAATTAAGGCAGGCAATTGATGTGCACATACGCATAGACAATTCAACCCTAATTTCTAAAATAAATTGAACAGTATACGAGTGTGATTTTTGCTCGATTTACCTTTGGCTTTCTTGCCGATGTCGGTGAAGAGTCCCGGTCCGCTGGTCATTGTCGCCGGAAAGTTTCGAGGTGGAGGGGTACGGATGCAGGGAAAGAGGAATCTATGAATGGAGGGAGAGGAATTGATAGTCGGAGAGAAAAGGGATTTTTCGTGGTGGCCACGAAACGAGGAAAAATTGTGGCGAAAACGGGACTGGAGCGGAGCCTGATCTGACCACAGTTGTGGTCTATAGGTTCGCCCGGCGCACAAGCGGTCCGCACTGCTCAATTCCCCTAGCTGGCCAGCTTCATTTGTATATGGAGTATTTTTTGTTTTTTCCCTAATTTTTTTTTTAGAGACAACTAACTATTTTGGTCTTTCCTCTCCTCTGCCTATGAAAGATGAGATCAAGGTGGTGTTTAATATCAACGAGCACTTAATGATTGTATTGAATATTTTTCTTTTGTACAATTACTTCAAATTAGTATCAAATTAGTATGTCACCCTTGCATTAAATGCATGAAAAGAACATTTTTTAAAATTTAAGTTAACCAATCAAAAAAATTCAATTTCTTGATTAACATAAAAGTGAAACAGTTATGATCTTAATTAAAAAAATAAATACTTATTTAAATATTTCAAACATCTATGAATATTACAAATTTTAAAAAAAATCCTTATAGACAACATTTGTAGTTTCATTGGTGAGGTTTCCTTCGTCATCGCACATTAATATCTTCAATCCATGGCGGTTTGTGACCCTATATAATGCAACGTACAACTGACCATGACAGAAAACAGGCCTCTTCAAGAAAATGTCAACATTGGAAATAGATTGACCATGACTTTTATTGATTGTCATTGCATATGACACAACCAATGAAAACTGTCGTCTCTGTAATTTGAATGGCAACCGTATATCTGTAACCTGTTGGAGTTAATGTCATTCTCGAAATAAATACTTTATCACCAACATTACTACCGTTTAGAATCTTTGCTTCGACAAGATGATTTCCGAGCCTTGTAATAATTAATCTCGTTCCGTTACACGACCTTGATTGCAGTATAAAAAACAGATTTGACATAATCTTCTTGGCCTTCAAATGACAATAAGAAAATCAATTAGGCTCCAAGCAGCAGTCAGTGCCACTAATCGGCACCTGCTGTTGACTAATATTTAGAGCCTTTTGTTAGTTCTTTACCTTTTTTCCACACACCAGAAACCCATAGAGAAATAGACAGCTATTCATTAAATAAAAAGATATTCCAACACACCATAAGTTCCAGAATTAACAGACAGATAAAATTCACTGTGTGGTCCTCTATTTGATCAAGATTACGAAACAAATGAGTTGTTGATGAATAAAATGACGTACATTTCAGGAGATAGACATACTCCAACTTGGTAAGTAAAAGATATCTAAGATAACCAAGAGCTAGGGTAAATTTATACTGCAAACACAAAAAGAGGGCAAATCTCGGAGAATTCCCTTTTATCAATCTGGAACGAAAAGAAACAAATTAAATTCAACCTCACAACAATTTTACGGATATAATATAAACAACAAATTATGTGAAATATCCTACTTAACAATCGAACATGCTAATCCATCCGTCACTTTTACAATATTGTACATCATTGATTGGTTTTCTTTGCCTGCTTGTAGAACATCTGTTTCACAGACCGATATTGTATCATCATACAAACTTGGCTCTGACAAAATAAAACTTTCTCCATACTAATTTTATGTTTATTTATTTATCCAAATGAAATTCTAAAATCTATTATGGATACAACATTAAATGTTCTACCAATCACAATTTGTAGATTTTCATAAGGATATATATATAACATAAAATTATTGGTTAAAGTTCAATCAAAGTTATCTAAATAAAGTGGGACTATCTTTACGGGATGGAGGGAGTATATGTTTGTTATGGATGAAAGTCGTGCAAATGGGAGGTCCACGTTTTTTATGTTTTACTGTGGATTAGGGGTGGACATGGTTCGGTTTGGTTCGGTTTGGAAGGAATTTGGAGACCAAACCGCTAGTACTCGGTTTGGGAAAATTTCAAACCAAACCGAACCATAGAAAATTTCAAACCAAACCAAACCAAACCACCTCGGTTTGGTTCGGTTCGGTCTCAAACCACGGTTTCATAAACGGTTCAAACCGTGGTCCGAACTGCGGTCTAGACCGCTATCCGAACTACAAACCTGTCCAACTAAAAGCGTTGCTCTTTACATATTTTTTTTATCAAACTAGCAATCATATATATTAAACATAAAACACAAATACTACTATCCAAATAGAAATGAGTTTTAGCAAACTGAAAGTTCATTGTTCTAACAAGTACAACAAAAGAAACCATCTCAAAATAAATTACAAGACATTGTCTAAAATAAAGATACAAAATTACAAATTCAAGATTCAACCATTAAATAAAAGTCAAATGTCTTAGTAGCAAGATAAAAGTATCAAACCAAATAGATTATACCAAAGTACCAAACCCAATAAATTCAAGTACAATCCAACTGCAAAATTCTTCACATTGCTCTTTCCAAGAGAAATCAAGAATTTCATGGTTCGGTTCCGTGGTTAGGTTTCACGGTTCTAAACCGCGGTTCGGTCCGAATCGGTTTGGTTCGGTCTTGGCTTGTTCGGTTTTGGGTTCCAGATTGCGAGCCGAACCGAACCACACGGTTATTAAATTTTCAAACCAAGCTAAACCATTTATAGAAAAAAAACCAAACCAAACCGCGTGGTTTGGTTCTGTCGGCCTCAAACCGCGGCTCAACCGAACCATGTCCACCCCTACCGTGGATACAACATTCATGTGCGCATACCGTGAAGCCGCACCGAGATCTCGAACTTTTTTCAACTAAACTGTCCAGTTTTACACCTCGTTCCAGGACACTGTCAATAGTCGTGTGCTGTAGGCAAAATAAAATTTATACATCAGTACAAGAAAACTGGCAAGCAACATCGCTCAAGTATAATTGTATTGCGCAACCACGATATTGATGCATATTAGAACCTATAAGATTGCATGAATATATTCCCCCCACAATATGAATGGACAAAAGTCACATTTAGATATATAGTAGTAGAATTGTAACGTTTATTTGTATATACTCCATCCGCCCCATAATAAATGTCGCATTTGACTTGTCAACATTTTTAAGAGATGTGATTTATTTGTTTGTACATTACTTGTACAATGCTAGAATTGAACTTCAATACATTCCTATTAGAAACCCAACATTTGTTTTCGGACAGACCAAAACGGAAAGTTCAACATTTAATATGGGACAAAGGGAGTAACTTGTAGTGTATAGCATCAGAATCAGCATGTTTAAATTAATAATGATTGTTGATATCGAGATAAGTATTGTTCAAACTCCCATGTAGCTTGGCTTGTCTTCCAATTCTGACGCTAACATTGTCGTTCTTCTCTTCCCATTCTTTTTTACCAAATCCATCTCTAAGAATATCTCTGTATCTCACTTCTCCTTCCGGCTGTCATCACTAAACTAATTCTCTTCAGCTCCCCGCACCCCAAACCAAAAAGAAAAGCTATATGTTTCTTTAGGCGTAACATATATCCCTCTTATAAAAAAAAGGCATAATGTATATCCCATCAGCCATATAATATTAGCAGTAATGCTGCATTGCACCACAAGATGTGAACTGCATCTTACTGTTGGCTTTTATATAATGAGACATACATAACTATTCTAAAATTATTCCTGTAAGAAACGACAACAGGGTGTTAACCAATAGCCCAATGTCAATGGTTTCAGGAACTATTATAAAATAAGTAAAAGTAAACCGACTAATAATCACAAACAGAAAATTGATCAATGCTGTAGCATTAATGATGCAGTGAATTATATATACAAAAGCAGTAAATGAATAGCTAAAAGACACTGCAGTAATAGGAGAAGTTTGGAGTAAAAACTCACAAGTTGTCTGCTTGTGCTGGTATTTTGAGTAATAGATTATAGATTTTGCCATTAACATAGGTAGTCGAAGGATCATAATCTCCTGCTTCCATTGATAAATTGAAGCTCATAATCAAAATGGCTAGTTTTTCGTTGTGGTTGTGTGTATGGGTGGGTAAGCACAAAGCATATTGCAGACGGGACCAACCGTAATACTAACAAATGGAAATATCATGAAGCTTTCTTCATGAACTTGAGACATTTTATTAGGATTCATTTAAATATCAATTATAATTAAAACAGTAAAAAATGATCAATTTATTAGGATAGCATATGAGAATAAAAACAATTCTATGAAGGAGGTCCAATTTGTTTATAGATATCAACAAAAGCAGCAAAATAAGGAAGGTTTCCTTCGAGGGCACACTTTACTATTTGTTGGCAGAATTCCCTCCCCCCCCCTTGCCAAATAACAAACCAAAAAAGAAATGTCAAGAGCATAAGGTAAATGTTTTGTCTTGCTAACAGACTGATACCATATCATTACAGCTCACAATAACAGGACCGCAACATTGAAACCAAAACAAAAACAAAAAGCAAAAACAGAGATGCTTACATAAAAAATCTACCACTGAAAAGCAAAAGAGATCAAAACATGCAATATATGAGAGCAAAAGACTCACATTCTTCAAATAATGCAGTTGGAGTAATGCACTCATATCATTGTTGACCTGTAATCACTTCAGGATCATTAGAGCATAAGCATAATATATGGGTGCAGGCCCGATTTTGATCAGGTGCAAGAGGCCCAATAGCACAGGGCCCAAAAAATTTAAGGGCCCCAAATTTTAACTTTTATTATACATATATATTAGACTCCAAAATATTTCAGAGAAATGGCAGTGATCTGGCGGATAAGATTCTGTTTGCATGCTCTCCTGGCCAAGTTTGAACCTCAGGGAGAACACTTCTTTATCATTTTTTTCTATTCTTTTTTTCATTCTTTTTGGACTTTTCTTCTACTTGCTTGCGACTCTCCTTTCACTCTTATTATTCTTGGGCTTTTTTCTCTTTTTAATTTTTTGGACTTTTCTTCCATTCTTTTTTAGTTAACTTTCATTCTATTTTTTCAATTTTAATTAAAAAGTTTGTTTTTCTTTTAATATTTTTTAATTTTAATGAATTGTTTGTTTATTATTTCAACATTATTGCAATCATTCCATTGTATAAAATTTTAAAATATTAAGGGCCCCAATTTTGATATTTAGCACAGGGCCCCTATATTTATTGAGACGGGCCTGTATGGGTGATTCCTACGTGTTGCAGGGTATAAACAGATCTCGCAGCGAGAGCCCCACCAATTAACAGGCTACCTGAAACTGGTGATGGCCTTTCCGTGTTATCAGCATCAGATATCAATGATAACCTCTCAAGAATGTGTTCAAGCCTGATCTGTAGTTAAGAACTATTAGAAGAAAGAATGAAAAGAAAAGAGTAGCATTTGAAGGCCTTCCTGACTTTGAACATATGACTAAAATAAAATGCCTGAAAACTGGAATCACTTATGCTGTAAACATAGCATTCAAACAAAAGGGAAAAATACCTTCAGTTCATAGGCATCAAAAGCACAATTGCTATCACTGCCTTCAAAGAAACCTGAATTGAAATTGTTCTCTTGGCATAGCTTAACTACATCATTTTTAAGCATTTCATTCCACAGTTCTAATTATTTGTTTAATCCTAATAAAAAAATCTTAAGACAAGAAGATAATGGTTAACTACATGTTCTGTTGATTCGCAAGCATAGCAACACTACTGTGAATATTGGGTAGAAACTCCTAGGCTGAAAATCTGTCAGAAATATTCATGCATTCATTTTTGTGTAATTCTATTTTGAAGAACACTTAAACTTTGATTCTATGATATATATGGCAAAGCAACGAAAAATGACTACTGCTTACTAATAAAAAGGAAATAAAAATTGAAAACATGATTTATCAAATATGAGAACAGAAAATAATCACCTCTGCTGAGCCCATAAAAAAAAGAGAGAGAATCAATTTTGTAAGCATTCCAGGACCCGCGATCTCACAAATGGAATCAATTCTTCATTTAAACAGCTTGACCTAAGATCTGCAGCAAACACATCAAGCATTTGACTTTCCAACTTAGAAATCTGAAAAATCCAAGCAAAACCCATCAAAGCCACAAACTTCACCCATGTTTCTTATGAGGACCCCGACCAGGAACCTACACGTGTCCCGAGTTGGAGCTTCCTCAAATTAACCCAAAAACACTAAACTTTTAAAACTTTGCTTTGACTTACAAATATAAATATAAATAATATAACATTTCAAAAGAACTCGACTCCACTCCACATTGGAGGAGGAGTTGACCAACTTTGAAAATGAACAACTGTTTAGTTACAAAAGATTATGGTTATGACGTAGAAATGAAAGTTTATAATTACAAACCCCATAAGGAAATATACCAAAATACATTTTATACGCCAACCTAAACATACCCCGACAAAACCCAAAAGTTCACTTCCAAACTCCTTTCCGTCCTTACTCGGCTCTGGCCCGCCCGTCTCGGATCTAAAAACATTAAAGGGAGAGGGGTGAGAATAAATCTCAAGAAGCTATTATGAATGCAACAATATGCCAAATAGATGCAACACATAACACATTGGGAAAAATCAGAACACCTTACGTTACCTTTGGTTTACCTTTTCCCGTCTCGAACAATAGTCGTACAACATTGGGTATAACAAGACTCCAATCTTAAGTGAGTTGCTAAGCAATGCTCACATCTTATAAGACCCATTTTTCAGGGAACCAAATAAGATAAGTAGCAACTCGTAAGGCTTTCGCTCAATACAAGATGCTATAACCCCAACCCGCGGCCAGGAGTGAGGCCATGTATAACATAATTCGATCACATTAGTCACACTTCCATAATTGATCGTATTATGTTATACCCCCAATATCACCGATTAACAAATTATCAAGCACATAATAGTTACTTGAAATAAAATCCACAAAAGGGATAAACAATAGCCACATGGTAATATATACTCACGCCCAATCAATATCAAAGTGCAACAATTTATGAATACACTAAACAACATCAACAATGTATATAATATCAAGTAAGGAAACGAGGTATCATTAACCCACCCTACATATTCCATATACAAAGATACTGTGGTCTCAAGGAAGGTTCAAGTTCAATTACCAGGGAGTCACAATTTATAAGAGGTCAAACAAACCCGCTAGACGATTCTAGTTCAAATTTAAAAGTTGGTTCGGGGTCAGCGGGCGACCGCCATACCACTTGGGGCGACCGCCCAAGTGGATTTTCAAGGAGGATGTGAGTTTCGTCACTAGCGGGCGACCGCCACACCACTGGGGCGACCGCCCAAGTGGGATTTTCAAAGCCGAGTGAGTTTGCCGCGACGGGCGGCCGCTCAAGCCCCCTACGGGCGACCGCCCAAGCCTTCCTCCACCCCATTCTAGATTTTAACCCATTTATGCCTAGTTTTCCATTCCTTCTAACCATGCCTATCACAAGAACACCAAAGTGGAACCTTAGCTTTACCAAATCTCACACAAAACATATAAACCCAAAACCAAGTAACCCTAGATTGTTTATCACTACAAATTCCACCCATTTCAAACCCTTTAGATTATCTTTCTTGAACCCTAACTTCAACCAATCTCATTTATCAATCATCCAACTTCCATTAAAGTTTCCAAGGCTTGAAATCAACATCATATGGCCAAGAATAACATTTAAAGAACTTATGAACAAGTAGAAGAAGGGAATCATAACAACTCACCTTAGGGTTTTATAATGGAAGGTTGATCTTTCTAACTTGCTTGATTCTTCTAGATGATCCAACTTCAAAAATACCCTTGAACTTGAAAATGGTGGAGAATGGCCTAGCTTCAAGAAAAGAGGTTGAGAGCTTCCATGGAGGTTTCTAAGTTTTGCTTGGAGAAAGTATGGAGTGAATGAAGGAGGGAGAAGGGAGTAAGAGTAAGGGGTTAAGGAGAGGACACTTGTCAAGCCTAGGAAGAGTAAGACCTTCTTGCCCCCCCCCCAACAAATATCTAAAACAAAGGCTTTCACCCAATCAATTTAACCCTTCCCCCTAATTAATTATTCTACCCATTTTAACCTCCTCATATATTTATCTATTTCCTATTTTTTATCATTCTCCATTGTTCTTATTTAATATCTAATAAATTCTCAAAAGATTCTAAATTTACTTCTCACCCAATTTATCTTAAATTAAGAATTTAAAGACATAATTGAACACATAAAGCTAACATAAATATTAAAAGCATATAATATAATGTTTAAAATTAATGCCTAGGGTTGGGGGTCACACACTCACTCCCCCTTAAAGAAAATTCGACCCGAATTTTAAAAAGACTTACTTGAATTCTCAAACAACCAAGGGTATTTCGCCCTCATCTCCGACTCTAGCTCCTACGTTGCTTCCTCGACGGTATGATTCTTCCAAAGGACTTTCACTATCGGAATACTCTTAGTTCTCAACTCCTTAACTTGAAATTCTAAGACTCTTAATGGCTCTTCAACATAAGACATGTCCGCTTGGACATCATCGGGGGGAGAGCTCAAAACATGGAAGGGGTCATGAGAATACTTCCTTAGCATAGAAACGTGAAACACATCATGAAGCAAGGAAAAAGACGGGGGTAACGCCAACCGGTAAGCCAAATCCCCAATCTTCTCTAGAATCTCAAACGGACCTACAAACCTCGGAGCCAACTTACCCTTATTACCAAACCTTTTAATCCCCGTCCTCGGAGAGACCTTCAAGAACACAAAGTCACCAACCCGAAAAGATAAATCCCGTCTTCTATTGTCGGCGTAGCTTTTCTGTCTACTCTGAGTCGTCTTCAATCTATCCCGAATCACCTTGATCTTCTCCGTAGAATCTCTAACCAAATCCGGGCCCCAAAGTCTCGCTTCACCTACCTCATCCCAACACATCGGAGATCTACACTTTCTACCATACAACGCCTCATACGGAGCCATTTCAATACTAGACTGATAACTGTTGTTGTAAGCAAACTCAACTAACGGTAGATGATCCTCCCACGATAATTGGAAATCCATAACACAAGCCCTTAACATATCCTCAAGTATCTCGAATAGTTCTCTGACCGACTGCCAGTTGCCGAGGATGAAGCGCCGTACTAAAACACAATTTAGAACCCAAGGCTTCATGCAATGCTCTCCAAAATCTAGAAGTGAACCTCGGATCTCTATCGGAAACAATACTAACTGGAACCCCGTGAAGTCTCACAATCTCCTTCATATATAACTTAGCTAACTTCTCTAACGAAAACTTAGTTGACACCGGAAGAAAATGAGCCGACTTTGTCAATATATCCACAATAACCCAAATAGCATCCATCTTCCTCGCAGTAAGAGGCAAACCCGAAACGAAATCCATCGAGATCCCTTCCCATTTCCACTCCGGAATATCCAATGGTTGAAGTAGTCCCGCCGGTCTCTGATGCTCGGCCTTAATTTGTTGACAAGTCAAACACTTAGAAACATAATCCGCAATTTCCCTTTTCATTCCATTCCACCAATATCCACGCTTCAAGTCTTGATACATTTTCGTACTACCCGGGTGAATCGCAAACTTGGACTTATGGCCATCCTCTAGAACACGCCTCTTGATTTCCGGTAACGAAGGAACGTAAATTCTCCCTTGGAAGGTTAAAATCCCATCTCTATTCAACGCAAAATCCCCGGCTTTTCCCTCTTGCACTTGATCTAAAATTTTCTTCAACTCCGGATCACTTTGTTGAGAGCTTCTTTCAACTCTCCATACAACGAAGGCACGGCTCGCACATTTGCAACTATCACTTCACTCCCAACTCTTTGGTACTCAAAGCCGTCACATAAGCCTTTCGCTAATCGCATCCGCTACAACATTGGCCTTCCCGGATGATAAGAAATCACACAATCAAAATCCTTCAAGAATTCTAGCCATCTCCTTGCCTCTGCTATTCAACTCCTTTTGGGTAAACAAATACTTCAAACTTTTATGGTCGGTAAAAATCTCAAATTTCGCTCCATAAAGGTAATGCTTCCACTTATGCAACGCAAATACAATCGCCGCCAATTCCATATCATGAGTAGGGTGGTAATTCTGTTCGCCTGGTGATAACTTCCTAGAGGCATACGCAATCACTTTCCCATTTTGCATCAACACACATCCCAAACCCGCCTTCGAGGCATCACTATAAATAACAAAATTCTCGCAACCATCCGGAAGGGTAAGAATAGGAGTCGTTGTCAACCTCTTCTCCAATTCATTGAAACTCGCATCACACTTGGAATCCCAAACGAACGATACGTCTTTCCTAGTCAACCTAGTCAACGGAGTCGAAATCCGAGAAAAACCTCAAATGAACCTTCTCGGTAATACCCCGCCAAACCAAGAAAACTACGAATCTTGGTCATGGCCAAGGTTGCGCTTTCCAATTAACCACGACTTCAATTTTTGAAGGATCCACGGAAGTTCCCGAACTCGACACAACATGCCCCAAGAAAGAAATCTGCTCAAGCCAAAACTCGCTGATGGATGTGGTTTTACCCATCCAAAAGATATGTTCCTAAGCCTATTTTCTGTTCGAATCCTTGGGAATTTAATGTATTTTTGAGTGTTTTGATAGTCCACGAAGGCCAGGTCGGCTGAAGTCAATAAATGGGCAATTTCGCATTTGGCACGAGCTGAGCACGATCAAGAAGAGTGGAGCACGACTTGGGAACGAATGGAGTCAAGTTAATTCCAAGTAATTACTCAGAACGAGTGGGCATTAGTGGCACGACTCGTTCTCACGAGTGGAGTTCATGTACGACTACAGCCAAGCTACTCGGAACGACTTGGAGGGTCTGGCACGAGTCGTTTTCACGACTGGGACTGAAGGGCACGACTCGTGCTAATTAGCACGACTCGTGCCAAGATGCACGCGTTGCCAGGACGTCATTCCGGATTTTGGAGCAGATTTTGATGAATCTTGTGAATTCCCTTTCCTAGTTGATTAAGGACTCGCATTGAGGAGTATATAAACTCCCTTTATTATTATTATTGAGGACCTTTTGTGGATATTCTTGCCTAGTGTTTCAAGATTGGAGAGTTTTATTTTCAAGGTTTTTGCAAGTATTTCAGTTTGATGTATTGTTGTTGTTCATATTTTGTGATGTCAATCCGAATATGAGTAGCTAATTTCTTTGTAGTTCACGTGATTGGTGTAGCCCGTATTTGAACTTTATGTTATATATTTAACTTTTATTTAATTGTGGAGTTAGTTCATCCTAGTATTCTTAATTTTTATATTTGGTACAAGTCCCGCACTTGCGTGGGGAATTGTGCATGAACACTATTAGGATGATTAGACTCGATAGAGGATCTTGCGTGAATCGATTGAGTCTAGGTTTCATTAATTCTTTTGTGCTTAATGAATTGAGTTGTTGTCAATTTGATCTTGCGTGATAATTGATAATTGCTCGCAATAGAATAGCAATCCGGCAATCGAACCGTCCCAATTCTTACAAAAGCGAAGAAGCCCTAAATCCCAATTAATATTTTATCATTCAAAAGCATAAAGGGAGAATATGTGGAACCCCAATTCGTGGGCTATTTGATCACTCCTTGAATTTTATTCTCCGAGCTTGCTTATTTGTTACTTTAGTTGTTTAATTGTCTTGTTTTTCTTTCATCATTAGTTTCTGATAAATCAACTCAAAAACCCCACTTTGTTACTTTTTGCATTAATTAAATCTACTTGTTAAAACCAACGAGTCTCTGTGGTTCGACTCCTGCTCGTGCATATTGCTACACCGGTAGTGAGTACACTTGCTCGGTTTTTATTACTAGAGGAATTTTCTCCATCACTCGCACTTGCTGAACTTGGCGTACAACTGCTTCTCACGAAGAACGGACAAGACAATCCTCAAATGATTCTCATGCTCTTCCCGGGACTTAGAGTAAACAAGAATATCATCTATGAACACTACCACAAAGCTATCAAGATAAGGCTTGAAGACAATGTTCATCATATCCATAAACACGGCTGGGGCATTAGTCAACCCGAAAGGCATCACAACAAACTCATAGTGACCATATCTAGTACGAAAAGCTGTCTTAGCAATATCCTCCGGCTGCTTAATCTTCAACTGATGGTATCCGCTTCTCAAATCAAGTTTTGAGTAGATAACGGAACCTTGAAGTTGGTCAAACAAATCATCTATATGCGGAAGAGGATATTTATTCTTAGTGGTGGCTTGGTTCAACAAACGATAGTCAATACACAATCGTAAGGTACCATCCTTCTTCCTAACAAATAAGACCGGTGCTCCCCACCTGAGACACACACTAGATCTAATAAAACCTCGGCCTAACAATTCTTGCAATTGGACCTTCAACTCTTTAACTCCGTGGAGCCATTCTATAGGGTGCTTTTGAGATAGGAGCGGTGCACGGCACTAAGTCAATGCAAAACTCTACCTCACGATCCTGAGGCATAGTAGTACTCACTAGAAAACACATCACTAAATTCATTAACAACCTAACATGAGCTAACTCGGAGACTTCTTATCGAATCTACCACATAAGCCAAGTAACCCGCACACCCCTTAGATAGCATCTTCCTAGCCTTTAAAGCAGAAATAACATGTAAACCGAACATAGATCTATCCGCATCAAATATAAAAGTAGGCACATCAGGCATAGCAAATGAGACTCGCTTTCTACGACAGTCTACCAAAGCATGACACTGACTCAACCAATCCATCCCAAGGATCACATCAAAATCACGGATTGGTAACTCGACCAAATCCACCGGCAATACATGCCCACATATAGTCACATCACAACCAGGATATATCAAAGAAGATGTGAGGCACTCTCCCATAGGAGTAGAGACCTCCAACACATAAGGCATAGATTCAGGCAAAGTATGCAATGAGAATGCAAAATGTGATGCCACAAATGAATGGGAAGACCCGGGATCTATAAGAATGCGGGCCTTAACTCCTGAGACAGAACTATACCTCTAATGACAAAGATTGGGATCGACCTCTCCTTGACCCAAGGCGAACACTCGACCTTGCACCCTATCTGGGGTTTCCGTCTACACCTCTCTTCACGCCACTACCTTGTCCCCCAAATCCGGTACCCGAAGCTTGCTTATTCTGCCACCTGGGACAATTCTTCCGGAAATGGCCTGTCGCCCCACACTCTAAACATTTTCCTTGCTTGCTCCAACACTTGTCCTCCGAATGCCCTAGCTTCTTACAATAACCACACACTGTCCCAACCGACTTCGGAGTCGAACGATTTGCCGGAGTCGTCACATTTCCTCCTCGATTTGTTCCTGAGTGAATGTCTAGGTTGCGCTCTATTCTCGTCCCGAACCTTGACCTTGGAATCTATTTCGTTTTCGCCTTCATTCTTACCACGATGCTCCTCTATGTCATTCTCAATCCGATACGCCATATTCACCGCCGCTGCTTGGAAGTTGGCGGTTGCGCGTCAATAACCGGCTTCGAACTCAACCCTTAAACCCTTCACAAAACCGGTAGATCCGCCTCTCCTCATCCGGCACCAAATGAGGACAATATCGGGCTAACTCTGTGAACTTTGCCGAATACTGTGCTATAGTCATGGTCCTCGCTCTAGCCGAAACTCAACTTCCTTCTTTGTCTCTAGTAACCATCTGAACGAAGTGATCCGGAACTTGCGTGTGAAATTTTCCCAAGTCTGCGGTGTCAAATCCCGGTCCCAACCATCCTTCACTACTTGCCACCGCCGTGCTCGCCGGGTCCTTCCAACTTGAAAACGGCGCATCTCACCTTCTCCGCATCCGAACTCTCCATAGCCGCGAAAATCTTATTCATAGCCTCGAAGCCACCTCTCGGCCTTCACCGGATCCGGATCTCCGTTGAAGCTAGGAGGAGACATCTTCACGAACTTCTGCACTACGCCCTTGCTCGCCTTCGCTGCCGCCTACCTTGATTCCGATTTGCCATACGAAGAAACACTCGAACATATCCATCATTTCAACATTCGGATTACCACCATCACCCAAAGCCCGATTCGATCACCATCATTTCCCGCCATTAAAACAAACTCCCGCATTAAACACTCGACGTCGGTCTATCACACACTCTCACTCACTGTACTCTACCCGAGAATTCTAACCGAGCTCGATACAGCAATGTGAGGACCCCGACCCGGAACCTACACGTGTCCCGAGTTGGAGCATCCTCAAACTAACCCAAAAACACTAAACTTTTAAAACTTTGCTTTGACTTACAAATATAAATATAAATAACATAACATTTCAAAAGAACTCGACTCCACTCCACATTGGAGGAGGAGTTGACCAACTTTGAAAACGAACAACTGTTTAGTTACAAAAGATTATGGTTATGACGTAGAAATAAAAGTTTATAATTACAAAACCCATAAGGAAATATACCAAAATACATTTTATACGCCAACCTAAACATACCCCGACAAAACCCAAAAGTTCACTTCCAAACTCCTTTCCGTCCTTACTTGGCCGGTCCGCCTGTCTCGGGATCTAAAAACATTAAAGGGAGAGGGGTGAGAATAAATCTCAGCAAGCTATTATGAATGCAACAATATGCCAAATAGATGCAACACATAACACATTGGGAAAAACTGTAAACACCTTACGTTACCTTTGGTTTACCTTTTCCCGTCTGAACAATAGTCGTACAACATTGGGTATAACAATACTCCAATCTTAAGTGAGCTGCTTAAGCAATACTCACATCTTATAAGACCCATTTTTCAGGGAACCAAATAAGATAGTAGCAACTCTGTAAGACTTTTGGCTCAATACAGATGCTATAACCCCAACCTGTGGCCACAGGAGGGGACGGTCACAGGTATAACATAATCCGATCACATTAGGTCACACTTCTATAATTGATCGTATTATGTTATACCCCCAATATTAGCTGATTAACAAATTATCAAGCACATAATAGTTACTTGAAATAAAATCCACAAAAGGGATAAACAATAGCCACATGGTAATATATACTCATGCCCAATCAATATCAAAGTGCAACAATTTATGAATACACTAAACAACATCAACAATGTATATAATATCAAGTAAGGAAACGAGGTATCATTAACCCACCCTACATATTCCATATACAAAGATACAGGACCTCAAGGAAGGTTCAAGTTCAATTACCAAGTGGGAGTCACAATTTATAAGAGGTCAAACAAACCTGCTAGACGATTCTAGTTCAAATTTAAAAGTTGGTTCAGGGGTCATGGGCGACCGCCCATACAACTTGGGCGACCGCCCAAGTGGATTTTCAAGGAGGATGTGAGTTTCTGTCACTATGGGCGACCGCCCACACCACTTGGGCGACCGCCCAAGTGGATTTTCAAAGCCATAGTGAGTTTCTGTCGCGATGGGCGGCCGCTCAAGCCCCCCAATGGGCGACCGCCCAAGCCTTCCTCCAGCCCATTCTCAGATTTTAACCCATTTATGCCTAGTTTTCCATTCCTTCTAACCATGCCTATCACAAGAACACCAAAGGGAACCTTAGCTTTACCAAATCTCACACAAAACATGTAAACCCAAAACCAAGTAACCCTAGATTGTTTATCACTACAAATTCCACCCATTTCAAACCCTCTAGATTATCTTTCTTGAACCCTAACTTCAACCAATCTCATTTATCAATCATCCAACTTCCATTAAAGTTTCCAAGGCTTGAAATCAACATCATATGGCCAAGAATAACATTTAAAGAACTTATGAACAAGTAGAAGAAGGGAATCATAACAACTCACCTTAGGGTTTTATAATGGAAGGTTGATCTTTCTAACTTGCTTGATTCTTCTAGATGATCCAACTTCAAAAATACCCTTGAACTTGAAAATGGTGGAGAATGGCTTAGCTTCAAGAAAAGAGGTTGAGAGCTTTCATGGAGGTTTCTAAGTCTTGCTAGGAGAAAGTATGGAGTGAATGAAGGAGGGAGAAGGGAGTAAGAGTAAGGGGTTAAGGAGAGGACACTTGTCAAGCCTAGGGAGAGTAAGACCTTCTTGCCCCCCCCCCCCAACAAATATCTAAAACAAAGGCTTTCACCCAATCAATTTAACCCTTCCCCCTAATTAATTATTCTACCCATTTTAACCTCCTCATATATTTATCTATTTCCTATTTTTTATGATTCTCCATTGTTCTTATTTAATATCTAATAAATTCTCAAAAGATTCTAAATTTACTTCTCACCCAATTTATCTTAAATTAAAAATTTAAAGACATAATTGAACACATAAAGCTAACATAAATATTAAAAGCATATAATATAATGTTTAAAATTAATGCCTAGGGTTGGGGTCGTCACATTTCTGCCTTTTAAGCTACAGAAATCCCAGAAATTTGAATTTCAAAAGTGAAAAAAAAAATTACATCAAACAAAAACACAACCCAGATGAAAATAATTTCAAGAATCAAGAAAATCAGCAAAAATTGACCCAATACGACTATCAGATGGAAGATTTAAAGACAAATAAACTGATATAAAAGATCTATACCTCAATTAAATGTGAAATCTACAAAGACCAAATAAGACTGGTAGATGTGGGTATGTAATTTCGGAATTCTTCTTTAAGTGTCTGTATATTCAAGGGGAAAAGAGAGGGTGAGGCAACAATTGGGTTTTTGTAGCAGAGGGAGTAGAGAGATCGAGAGAAGAGATCGTGGAAGGAGAGAGTCGGCCCGGAGAAGAAGAGACCGTAGAAGGAGAGAGAGAGAGGGGGGGGGGGACTGGGGTCAGATTGATTGAGGGGGAGTGCCGGAGAGAGAAGAGAGAGATTGAGAAGATAAGATCCCAGTTATGAAATATAAAACGCCATTTTCTCTCTCTCGTAAGCTACACAACAATAATACCACATAGAGAATGATGTTCTGTAATTAATAGTTGTTTGAACATTAAAGTCTTAATTTGTTTCCATTTTAAAAGAATAGTTTTCCCGCTCATTTTGCTGTTTTAGAAAATAGTGCTTAATCACTTCAGTCATTATATATTTATTGATTAAAAATGAACATTAACTTAAATTGTAACAATCATCTAATATTTCTCTTACCCAACAAGTATCAATATTCTCATTTGTCTAAGAGCCTCTAAAAATGAAGATTGACAATAATTTGTTTACAAATACTCAAATTCTCTTAAATTGCCATTAATCAACAAACATTAGATCAAGCATATGCTTGTTGCTATCGAACAATTACTTAGGGCACGTTTGGTAGTCGGTTGAGATTAGCATGTATTAATAGTGAGGGAATTGTTAATCCTAGAATTAATAATAAGGCTTCCTAGTAATCCTAATTGAAAATATAAACTTTTGTTTGGTATAAATCACATAAAACAAAACAATGTTATTTTGAAGACCAAATTACTCTTACAATTATAAAGAGACAATCAATGGCAGAATTAAAGAAAATTAGCACTTTTTTTTTTCTAAATTGACAACATGTTAACATTTTGTATAGAGAGAATTAAATATGGAAGATCAAGCCATTCAATAGTTGACATATATATATTGGGGGTGGTTTCGTCAAAAATATTTTTATCCATCATGTTCTAATACCCTCGTTAATAATACCACCCTTCCATTGAGATAAATAAGGAGGGGATAAGAAGATAATCTCGATGAAGAGGATAATTTATATTGTTGCCTTTTTTTCATACCAAACACTTGACTTCTAAATTATTAATCTCATCTGATGCTAAGACGGACTATCAAACGGGCACCTAAAGTTTATTACTCTCGTACATGGCTAATAGAATGTATGAGACATGAAACGTACAATACATACAAACATAATTGATGCAGCGTGAGCACGATTAGTTTTGAAGATCAAGTATTTCTATCACGAGAGCTTTAAAAAATTAATGTTAGATCAAGGAGTGTGTGATGAATTGTCTCTTTGTATTACTACCCTCTTCCCATAATATAATTGTATTTTAATATATTAATATTTTTACTTATATATATATATATATATATATATGGGAGTATATATATATATATATATATATATATACTCCCTCCGTTCAAATTAATACTTCACAGTTACTGTTCACGCGTGAATTAAGGAAAAAAATAATGATATAATGTTGTGAGTGTAAAAGTAAAATAGGAGAGAGAATGAGTGAAGGGAATAGTAAATTATAATGGTGTTGTGAGTATTAAAATAATGTAGGAGACAAAGTGTGAAGTATGTAATTGGACGCCCAAAATAGAAAGTGTGAAGTATGTAACTGGACGGAGGGAGTATATATAATGAAAAAAAGTCAACTAAAATATTTTTTTATTTAAAGATGCAATAATTATTTTAATGAAAATAAAAAAAATTGATATTTATCATAAAACAGGTGTTCGTTTCTTTTTTGATTATTAGCAACGAAAAAAGGGACATATATAGGAAACTCCCAATTGTAATTACTATGCATTTATTAATGTTGGGCATGATTGAAAATAATTATAGTTGAGACAAAAAGAATAAGGAGTTTTTAACAAAAACTATCTTAAAAAAAAAAGATGCTATTAAAAAAAAACTTGTAAGTTGTGATATTACAAGAAACTACTTTTTTTTTTTTTTTGCATTTTCTTTTAAAATAACTGATAAATGCATTTATCAGTTGTTATAACTGATAAATTCATTTATCAGTTTTTTTAAAGAGTAATTTGTGCTTGTTATTTTTTGTAAAATAACTGATAAATGCATTTATCAGTTATTTGATAAATAAATGAAAAAAAATAGTTTTTTGTAATATCCAACTTGTGTGAATTTTTTATAATATCTACATTTCAAAAGTAATTTTTGGTAAATGCTCCAAAGAATTAAAAAAAAAAAACTTGCCAAAACAAAATGGTAAAAATGTGTTTGAACTTTGAAGGGCAAATGTGTAAGAAGAATAAATTATTTGCATAAATACTAATAAATACAGTGGATTAGAAAAAATAAAATTGTAGTGGAATTAGTCCTCCATTTTCTCAATATTTATAATAAAAATTAGAGACTTTGACCAATAATTCCCTCATCTAAATGAATACTACCTTTAAAAACTGTCATTTTCAAATCTTGCCAATAAGTCCCTGAAATATTTTGCCCATGTCACTATATTTTTCATAGTTCTGTGATTTCACAGTATTGTGTTTTCAAAGTTTTGTGATTTCACAGTTATTTGATTTCATAGTTATGGGATTTCACAATTATAATAAATTGATTTTCCATTAAAATTTTAAAATGCAATATCTTAAAATATAGAAATCGAAAAAATATTCTGAAACCACCTTATTAATCGTATCGTCAAAATGAAACAAACAAATATATTCAAGATAAGATTAAAATTTTAAAAATAAGAATTTTATTTTTCAATTGAAAAAAATTGAAAAAATCATTTTTCATTTCCCAATGATTTTTACAGTTGTATGATTATCCAATTGTTTGATTTCAATTGTTTAATTTCATAGTTATATGATTACACAGTTGTGTCAATTTTTTATTTTTCACTTGTGAAATCATTTCTCAATTGATTTCACAATTGTATTATTACACAGTTGTGTGATTTCATAATTGTGTCATTTTTCACTTGTAAAATAGTTTCTCAATTGATTTCACAGTTGTATTATTATACAGTTGTGTCATTTTTCACTTGTAAAATCATTACTCAATCACTGTTGTGTAATTTCACAGTTGTGTATTTCATAGTTGTGTGATTTCACAGTTGTGTAAACATCAATTTTAAAAGTGGTCGATAATTGGTACTTCCTTTATTTAAAAATTGAATAATTAAAAATAATAAAATTTCATTTTGGCTAATAGCAAATTTCAAAAATAATAAAATTGATCATTTACTTACAAATGAAATAAGTACTACTTTTAAGGTGTACCAATACCAAATTTTCGTATAAATAAATAAGAGAAAATTACGTCATAATCCCTCAATATAACCTAATCTACATCCTAAGATAATAAATTATCATATTTACCTCCTAATCATACACAATAAAATAACTAACCATATAATTTCTCTAACAATAAATGAAAATCTCACCCCTCTCAATTACACCCACATTTCCCTCCCCGTCTTCTCCAGTCAACAACTTCGGCAACCATCAACTCCGGCGACCTTTTTTTTTTCCCCCGGTGACCTCTCCGGCGATCAAACACCTAAGAACTTAAGTTATCAGTAAGTTCTCAGTTGTCAACTAAACTAATAAGAACACAATTAACTCCGGCGACCACCAACTCCGGCGATCAAACAACTAAGAACTTAACTTATCAGTAAGTTCTCAGTTGTCAACTAAACTACTAAAAACACGATTAACTCCGGCGACCACCAACTCAAGCGACCAAACAACTGAGAACTTAACTTATCAGTAAGTTCTCAGTTGTCAACTAAACTACTAAGAACACGATCAACTCCGGCGACCAAACAACTGAGAACTTAACTCATCAGTAAGTTCTCAGTTGTCTCAACTAAGAACACAATCAACTCCGATGATCAAACAACTGAGAACTTATCAATAAGTTTTCAGTTATCAACTAAACTATTAATAACACTATCAACTCCGGCGACCACCAACTATGGCGACCTCTCCGGCTACCAAACAACTATCAAACAACTGAGAACTTATTTTATCAGTAAGTTCTCAGTTTTCAACTAAACTACTAATAACACAATCAACTCCGGCGACCACCAATTATGGCGACCTCTCCGGCGACCAAACAACTATCAAACAACTGAGAACTTAACTTATCAGTAAATTCACCCTCTTATCTGTTGGTCACCGAATTTGGTGGTCGACGGAGTTAATTTTGTTCTTAGTAATTTAGTTGACAACTGAGAACTTACTGATAAGTTAAGTTTTCAGTTGTTTGATCGCCGGAGTTGGTGGTCGCCGAAGTTAATCGTGTTTTTAGTAGTTTAGTTGACAACTGAGAACTTACTGATAAGTTAAGTTCTGAGTTGTTTGGTCACCGGAGAGGTCGCCAGAGTTAATCGTGTTCTTAGTAGTTTAGTTGACAACTGAGAACTTACTGATAAGTTAAGTTCTCAGTTGTTTGGTCGTTGGAGAGGTCGCCGGAGTTAATCTTGTTCTTATTAGTTTAGTTGACAACTGAGAACTTACTGATAACTTAAGTTCTCGGTTGTTTGATCGCCGGAGAGGTCGCCGGCGTAAAAAAAAATTAAAAAAAAAATCGCCGGAGTTGGTTGTAGGAGTTGTTGACTGGAGAAGATGGGGAGGGGGTGACCTAAGGTGATGGTGGTTGGAGAGAAAATAAATTGATAAAAATGGTGGACTTAGTAAAATGATGTGAGGATGAACATAGTAAAATGATGGGAGGGTGTACTTATTAAGCTAGGGATTATATGGTTAGATAAAATATTGCTTGTCTTATAAGGTAAAATTGATATTTTTGAAGGATTATACGGTAAATGCCCCAATAAATAAATAAACAATACCAAGTTTTCGTATTTATAGAGATAATTATTTTCCTATTTTTTTTCAAAGTTCAACACAAAATCTTGGAAAAAAAAAACGTGTATTTTAACCGGTTGAACCATGGCTGAATCGAATATATGACATTTTTGTAAATAACTGACACTTTTTAAAAAACGTGTGCGGTGACATTTTTGTAAATATTGGAGGTTTTAAATTGAAGCTGATAACTAGTTAACTCTGGTGCTGAAATTCTTTCATACACGTGCTGATACCCTAAATACACGTGTTGGCACTCATCAAAACACATGATCTAACACTCAATAACAAATTTTATAAAAAAACTTCAAAGGCCCGTTTGAGGGTTTAAATGTCGTGTTTTAGGATTTATACACCCTTTATCAAGGGATTATGGCACGTGACTAATGTAGGTTTTGAAATTTTATTTGATTTGATATGATGATGTGCGTACCGTGGTTCATCCCGAGTCAACAGTTAAGGAAGCTTTAACGCACACGTCCAATAACACAATCACTTTAAAACACATACAATAGCACTCTTTGCAACAATTTCTGGTTGGATCATTTTAATGCCAATGTTAGTGTTTTTTGAATGCCAGTGTTAGCGTTTTTTAGTGCTAAGTACATGCACTGGCACTACTTATTACTAATGCCGACACTCTTTACTACTAACACTTCATATACCGATTTAATGTCAGCAATATTGTTTTTGAGTGTCAGGTACATGTGCTGGCACTCCCAATAACTGATGTTGGCAGTGCGTCCAAAGTTTCACTTATTTATAAAAATGTCACATCATCTTTTAAAAGAAGTGCAAGTTATTTACAAATATGTCACTCCTCCGATTCAACATCGTTTAAAAACACATTTTTTCTAATCCTTAAGAAAAACGCGACACACTCAAAATTCAAATATATTAACCATGCATTTAAGAAATACAAGAAATACTATCCTGCAAGAAGTATTTTTTGAATCCTGAATAAACTACTAAAAATATTGTTTTCTGGGAAAATCATTAAATCGAAGCTAGTGAAGATAATAGTGTTATAGTAGTGCTTTTATCATTATAATTTAATATTTAGCTTAAATTAGCAGAAGAATTAAGATTGTTTAAATAGCAGGGACATGAATATAATAGAAACTTTTTAAATTAATACAAGATAAATTAATAAACTTTATAAAATAATAAATTTGTCTGATCCTAACTTAGTCCAGTTGAAAAAAAATTCAAAATTGATAAAATAATAAGATAATAATTTTTCGAAAGTTCCTTTTATAATTTTAGTCTCACAAAAATCATGAATTAAAAATTTTTTTAAATTAAAAAAATAATTATTACAATTTAGTGAAAATATGACTATATAGATGTTTGTTTTTGTTTATACTAGTTTAACCCCCGTGCGATACACGAACAGTTAATAACAAATAACTGATCAAAATCCAAACGAATACAAAAGGAAATAGAGATGTTTGTATACATTGTAAAAAAATTATTTGAAACATATATTGTGAGTAAAAATATCAGATTGAAGGTCACTAAAATAAATATAGTGTTACATCGTGCGTTGCACGGGTAGTTATTGATGCACATCTTTAAATAAAATGACTAAATGAGACAAACATCTTTATACATTGTGAAACACATCTTTAAAAGACAACTTTATCGATACAAATGTCGAAATGGGAAGGAAGATCATCATTACATATCAATATCTTCGGACCATCGGGATTGTGAACTCTCGATAATGCAAAATATAATTGAGAATGTCAAAATACATAGTATCTATTTGAAAAAAAGACCAACAAAAGATAAATATCTACCTTGACTTTTATTAATAGGCATAACATAAGAGGAAAACAATAATACAAATATCGTGAAATGAAAAATAAATTATCGTACACTTTAAAATATTTATTACAGACAATTATGAGACATTAAATAATGAATAAGTAATTCACCCAATAATTAAATAGAACCCCAAATTCAAATTCATCATCCCCTATATGAACAATCCACAAATTCTCTCTTCTATCAATTATTTTAACTGATCTTCATTTTTTTAAAAATTATTAGACATACATACACATAATAAAACTGGGAATTTTATAGATAACGAAAATTAACAAATAAATTTAAAAATTGATTATTATTATTGTGTATTAGTTTTGTAAAATAAATCTAAATTTTTAAATAAACATTGTAAATATATAAATTATATATATATATATATATATATATATATATATATATATATATATATATATATATGGATTTTGTTAGGATACCCACAATAGGAGTATCCTAACAAGTGGCCAATTATTTTTGGACCAAAATGCCCCTTCATTTTGTACATGAACTAAAAATAAAGAAGGGGTATTTTGGTATTTTAGGCACGCTGCTGCTGGTGTCCACGCGCTGCTGGTGCCACGCGCTGCTGATTCCCGAGGCGCTGCTGATTCCCAAGGTGCTGCTGATACCCAGGCGCTGCTGATACCAAGGCGCTGCTGGTGCCTAAAATACCAAAATACCCCTTCTTTATTTTTAGTTCATGGACAAAATGAAGGGGCATTTTGATCCAAAAAAATGGACCACTTGTTAGGATACTCCTATTGTGGGTATCCTAACAAAACCCTATATATATATATGAACAGAGCCAACAACGCAAGGGGGTAAATTGACCCTCCTCCCCCGTAAAACTCTACATATATCCATTTTTTTTTTATTATTATTTGAACCGATATCCCATTTTTTTAATGTTTAAAACAAATAATATTTTGAGAAAATGCTTCTGAGTTACCCAAACTGTATGCTCAAAAGACGACAATTAAAATAAAACAAACATAAAAGCGAGTTGTTTTATATATTGTGAAAACATTCTTGAATACTATATTGTTAGTACAAACATCAAAGTGGTAAGTATTATCATCATTACATATCAATATTTAAAATAATTTACCTTTTAACTCTGGATGTAGCGACAAATAATAAGTTATTCACCCAATAATTAAATAGAACCCCAAATTCAAATTCATCATCCCCTATATGAACAATCCATAAATTCTCTCTTCTATCAATTATTTTAGCTGATCTTCATTTTTTTTTTTAAATTATTAGACATACATACACATAATAAAACTGGGAATTTTATAGATAACGAAAATTAACAAATAAATTTAAAAATTGATTATTATTATTATCGTAGTTTTGTAAAATAAATCTAAATTTTTAAATAAACATTGTAAATATATAAATTATATATATATATATATGTATATATATATATATATATATATATATATATATATATATATATATATATATATATATATATATGAACAGAGCCAACAACGCAAGGGGGTAAATTGACCCTCCTCCCCCGTAAAACTCTACATATATCCAATTATTTTTTTATTATTATTTGAACCGATATCCCATTTTTTTAATGTTTACAACAAATAATACTTTGAGAAAATGCTTCTGAGTTACCCAAACTGTATGCTCAAAAGACGACAATTAAAATAAAACAAACATAAAAGCGAGTTGTTTTATATATTGTGAAAACGTTCTTGAATACTATATTGTTAGTACAAACATCAAAGTGGTAAGTATTATCATCATTACATATCAATATTTAAAATAATTTATCTTTTAACTCTGGATGTAGCGACATATAATTCTTCATGGCAAAATTTTGATTTTTTCAAAATAAAAACTAATTATTTATAAAAAAAAATATAACTCATTCTAGGATGAAGGGAGCTATAAAATTATTTAAATTGCAAAGTAGATGAAACATTGATTAGTATAAAGAGCAACTATAGAGACAACATTTACTACTCAATATATCTTAAAATGAAAGAATGACCCATTTTAAATATATAGATGGAGACTTAAAAAATTGAGACCAAGGTTTTAGTAAAATGAGTACATACACCATTTCCTACCCACATTAAAAAAAAATCAAAAAAATAAAATGAATTGAAATAATAATTTCTTTATCTAAAAATATTATTTATTTTCTTCACTAATTTTTTCTTTTTTTCAATCTAATTAATTCCTATATTATAAATACACAATTTTTTGAGACGAATAGAAAAATCAACAACTTTATTAATACTTTATTTACTATGCTTCAAAGATTTATTTTTAAAAAATAAAAAATTGTTTGATATATCGAACTAAATTAAACAAAATAACCATATTACCCCATCCCACTTATTAAATGAAAACCAAAATCCATATTCCATATATATATATATAGATATATATATATATATATATATATATATATATATATATATATATATATTATATTATATTAAATAACCCTATATACTTTATATATACACAATGATTTTGTTTAAAAAAATTCAACACCATCCCAACTCATCATCCTATACCCCACCACTTTTACTTTATTTTAGATTCTTTATTTTTATAATTAATAAAATTATTATTATTATTATTATTATAATTATCATTTATAATTAAAAATAAATACTTCACACTTAATTAATTTTCACTAAAAATATAATTAAAAAAAAGGAAATTAACAAAGGATAATCAAGAAATTTATATTTAAAAAAGATAATTTTTTTTTCTTCAAAATTAATTTTGACTAAAAACATATTGAAAAATTAACAAAGGAAAATTAACAAAGGATAATTAAGAAATTAATATTTAAAATAAAAGGTTTTTTTTGTGTTAAAATCGAATGAAAATAGTCTCTATTTAAAGAGAATTTTTTTTTATGAATTTTGGTGTAACTTTTTTTTTAAAAAAAAATTAATTTATTATAAAATAATTTAGGTAAAAGAAATGGGTAAAAAATAAAAAATCAAAATCCAACCAACCAATAGGAGGACGCCAAGTGTCCAAGCCAAAAAAAAAAAAAGCAAACAAAATTCAGCTGCTTCACGGGCTTCACGCGCCGTTGTCGGCGCGTGTCTCACACGCGCCCTTGAATTGTCCAAAACGCCCTCCACTAAATGAACGACACGTGTCCAAATTTTCAAAAAAAATTAAAAATAAATTACAGCCTAATCAAAGCTTGCCACGTGTCCTTTAAGTCCTATTTTTTGCCATTTTGCCATCAGGTGAAATGACGAAAATGCCCCTCAAACCCTCTTTAATTACCACTATCTTGTTATTATATACTCCCTCCGCCCGAAAGGGTAATTTTGCCTCCTAGCACGAAAATTAAGAAATGAATAAGAAAAGTGATGTAAGAAAGAGAAAAAGGTTAAATATTGTGAGTATGAAAAATTAAATAGGAGAGAGAATGAGTGGGAGGAACAGTTAGGAGAGAGAATATTGTGAGTGTAAAAGTAAAGTAGGAGATAGAATGAGTGGGGTAGGAAGAGTATAGAAATAATAAAAACTTTTCTTTTTGGGATTGTGCCCTTTTAAATGAAACGCCCAAAAAAAAAATTTGTGCCCTTTCGAGCAGGACGGAGGGAGTATATATAGATACTAGATTTGTTTCAAGAATATATTGGATCACTCCAGTGACTTTTGGTGTAGTGGTCGCTCCATTCGATCATCATGATCGTGTCACATCGATATACCTTCATAGTTAGCGAACGAGATGTGTCAAATTCAGTAAGATACCCAAAATTTTCGAAACAATCTCGACTACCGCAGCGATGCGTGAATTTTTAACATCTCGAAATTGCCACTTATTAATTATTTAGGAAAATAATAAGAAAAACCTTTTTGATTTTTAAAGAGATTTGAGGGTTCGGGGGTTAAGTTATGGAATGGGAAGGTCGAGGAGCACCCATTCCACCCAATCTGAAAATCGGTCTTGCCAATTGAGTATTATCAATCTTTTCAATAAATAAATAAAAAAATTCTAATCAATTTCTTGATTAGGAATGTCGGATTATATGCTTCGAGATTGCCTTCATCTATTGAAGGGACACTAGGCTAATCCTTTTGATGGGATTACACTACTCTAAAAGCCAATAGAGAGGTTGAGAAAAAGAAGAGTAAAAATATAGGAGTTTACCTCGTTTAGGGAGTATTTGATTTAGAACGTGTTTCTAAGATGTCTTCTCGATCGAGAAGTGATTTGGGCAGATGAGAGTCAAATCTTGATGCGGACAAAGCTTCACCTCAATCCTTGATTCGGGCTTTGATGTTTGTTGATCAACAAGGTTGACAAACAAAATTTAGGTGATTTTAGGGTGATTTTGTAGGAATCTTTCAGGGAGAGAAACCAATAAAATGTGTGTGTTGTGTGTTTTCGATCGTGAATCGGGGACCTCTGAAATACTGAAAGCCATCAAGTATTTATAGGGGTTTAAGAGGTGATGGATGACTTGGTCACCAAGATTAGGAGACTCAAGAAAGGTTCCAAAACTCAACTGTGATTGGATGACCGGATTGATAAGATTTTATCCCGAAAAGAGTTTGAAATGGAGAAGGAGATTGATTCTGCATATCCTGCAGAGGGCTTGTCTCGTGCGAGACACGTATGTCTCGTGCGAGACAACTAGTCGGTTGACTATTTTGTCCTCTTCAGTTGTTTCGTTAGTCAGTTAGGTCCAAAACTAACGAGGTTAGTTAGAAACTTAACGAAACATGACGAAACTAATATGCTTTCATCAAAACACAAAAGAGAGACGAAGAGTCAAGGTTCTAAAAAGCGCTAGGCGGATGCTAGGCGGCGGAGCTGGGCCTAGCGCCTAGGCGGGGACTAGTCGGGGACTAATCGGGATTAGTCAGGACCTAGACGGGGCTTAGAACTAGGCGTTGGAGAGGGGCCTAGCGCCTAGGCGGGGCCTAGGCGCCCTTAGGCGGGGTCTTTTAGAACAGAGCGAAGAGTAGTGTAATCATGAATTATTGATTCAGAATGAAATGTCTACAACTACACATAAAATGAACGATTTGAAGTGATCAATTACGAATCTTTGGGTGAAACGTTGAATAAAAAAAAAGTGACCCATATCCTTCCCAAATCCCAAGGGCGGAGCTATATAGGGGCAAGAGGGGCAGTTGTCCCCTCCTTGACTTTTTTTTTTTTTTTCAATCGTTTTTTTTAATCATTATTTCCTCAATTTCATCTAAAATTAAACTTTAGTTTTGGACCTGAAGATTAAGTGTATGAATTTTATTGAATAAAGAAGTATTAAAACAATTTCATTTAGAAAGTGTAGTTTTCATTTTAGAAAGTGTGATTTTTAACGAGACACCAATGAGATAAAGAGTGTAAGTTTTAGTGAGACGGAGAAGTATATGTAGAAGTAAAATATTTTGTATTTATGAATTTCTTTTTTAGCAGGTAAGATTTGTAGATGTTGAACTTTTTGGTAGTGTGCTGAATCGTATGAGAGATAAATTAATTTATTATTATCGCCATTAAAGTAAGTATTTAACTATGTCTAAAATTGTATTGTATAAGAAAAAAATAGAAAAAAAAATTAAAAAAAATCGGGGCCACTGGTCCTTCCTACCACTCAATAGCAACATTTTTGTGCTCGGCCTTTAACGCGTTACTACATGTTCACCGAGGCTGACTGCTCACCCACACCCTCATTTGAGAATTCTCCATGAATAAATATTGTTTTTTTTTCTTCTAAAATAATAAAATAAGTGTTGCTATTTCTATTTTGAAAATGATGTTCTTATTTTTTAAATATTAGTTTAAATAAGTTGTGGACATAAATTTGCATAATTTAAATATTATAATAAGAATTTAAAACCTGTTATTGAGATACCATCATAAATCATAAATAATATCAATAACAATTTTATAAATTTTTATGAGTTGGTCTTACAAAAAACGCGTTTTTTCTGGCACTTAAGAAAAACGTGTTTTGTTTTCCCCGTTTATGCCAGTGCCAGTTTAACAAAGTGTCAGTGTGACAAAGTGCCAGTGCATGTGTAACAAAGTGCTAGTGTAAAAAAGTGTCAGTACCAGTTTAACAAAGTGCCAGTGTAAACAAAGTGCCAGTGCATGTGTAACAAAATGCCAGTGTAAAAAGTGTCAGTGCCAGTTTAACAAAGTGTCAGTGTTAGTGTAACAAAGTGCCAGTGTAAAAAAGAGCCAATGCATGTATATTAAGTGTCAGTTTATAAACTAACACTGACACTTTGTTACACTAACACTTTGTTACACTAACACTGACACTTTGTTACACTAACACTGACACTTGTTTTACACTAACACCGACACTTTGTTAAACTGGCACTGATACTTTGTTAAACTAACCCTAACCAAGTAACCTTGGTTACTGACTTACTGGTTCCTCTTTGCTTCTGATTCAAAAATCAAAATTGAAGGTAGACTGAAATTCAAATTGAGAACAACTGGCGGCGATTCCATAAAAAGAACAAGTACAACAACATGAAGCTTTGGATGGGGTGGTGAATCTGTTTGCGAAAGCCAATCACGACCTCACCGTTGTACACTACCATCTCGAAAAGGAATTTCAACAAATTTATTCTCCCCATGTAATCAATCCCGTCCCTAATTCACACAAAAAATCAATCAATCGATTTCTGGAAATTCGAATTAATCATTTGAATCCTCCAATTGTAGCTTCAATTTTATAGAACGCGTACGGACGACGTCGGTGAAATGCGTTATTTTAAAAACCCGTTTTTTCTTAGCTTAAAAAACACCTGATTTTTTACGAGATTTTGGCAATTTTTATTATGATAATTAAATTAACTTATTATTGTCCAACCTTTATTAAATTTAACAAATTGAAACACATACAGAGGGGTATATAGTATTAATGGGGTTTTTTTTTTTATAGCAAATAACATATACTTGCATTAAATATATATTCACAATATTATTAAACATTGATTATGGAATTTCCTTTTTATGATACTTAATTTGGAGTGACAAAGATACTGTAATTGTCATTAACCACAATATTTTAAACATTGATTAAGAGATTTTTTAATTCTTATGGGAATTAATTTGGAATGACAACTAATGCAACTCAGGTGTATGATATTGTCATTTTTTTTTCAAATCAATGTATTTTATTTATTTGTTCATAAAAATATACTCCCTCCGTCCCGAACCTATGTGCTCGGTTTGATTTTTCACGTAAATTAAGGAGAGAGTATTATATTGAAAGTGTTGTGAGTGTGAAATAAAATAGGAGAGAGAATGAGTGGAGGGAATAGTAAATTATAATGGTGTTGTGAGTATTAAAATAATGTAGGAGAGAGAATGAGTGGAGGGAATAGTAAAGATTCCTTTCCATTTTAGGAAATGTGCACGTAGGTTTGGGACGCCCAAAATGAAAAGTGTGCACGTAGGTATGGGACGGAGGGAGTATACACTACAAAAATATAAAATATTTTAATGTAAAATTATAAATAAAAATACTCTCTCCATCCCACTTCAAGGGTCATAGGGTAGTATTTCACGGTTCTTAAGATTTTTTTTTTTAAAAATGAATAAAGAATTGCAAGTGTGTAGAAAATTAGAGGAGAGAGAGTGTAAAAGTTAAAACATTTAATCTTTTCCCCTCTTTTTGATTTTTTTTTGTAAATATGTTAACATTATAAGGGCAAAATGATTTTTTTTTTTTGTAAATATATTTACATTTTAAAGGTATAAATGTCCGAAACACTGTTCAAAATTTGCCATTTATAGAATGAGACTCTTAGTCTGGGACGAATCAAAAGGAAAAGTAGGACTCTTGATTGATTGAAGTGGGACGGAGGGAGCATATTTTATATTAATGTATACTATAAATGTTTTATATTTGTATTAAATATTACTCCCTCTGCCCCACTTCAAATAGCCCACTTTTCTTTTTGGGACGTCCCACTTCAAAGAATCCATTCCATAAATGAAAATATATGAACATTGTTTCGGACATTTATACCCTCATAATGTTTCTATATTTACAAAAAAAATCATTCATTAAACCCTTATAAAGTTAACATATTTACAAAAAAATCATTCATTAATTTACTATTCCTCCCATTCATTCTCTCTCCTATTAAATGTTTTTAACTTTTACATTCTCTCATCTAATCTTCTACCCATTTTTAATTTTTTTTTTATTTTTTAAAAAAATTCTTAAAAATCGTGAAATATTATCATGAGCTCTTTGAAGTGGGACGGAGAGTATATATTTTGTGAACAGCAGAATATTTATAAGAACGGGGGGGGGGGGGGTGGGGGAACAATTTCAAATTCGTTGTGGGACCAAATTACTTCTATCAGTAGACTAGCCTAAGCCCGTGTCCAAGGCCATATTTTTTGATATTGTTTTTTTTTTTTTTAAATTTTTTTTTTTTTAAATAAAAAAAAAAATTCAATTAAAAAAAAATTTTTTTTTTGGGCAAAATGTGAGGGACCAAATAGTTCCTCCATTTTGAAATTCAAACTGAATGAAGAGAGAGAGAGAGAAGGGTATGTGTGTATTTAAAAAAAAAGAAATTTTTTTTTTAAAGGGAAAGAAAATGGAAAAGTAATGAAAATAGAAAGAAACGGTAAAATAGGCGGATGGAACTGTTCATGAAACAGTGCCAACCTTCCCTCATATTTATACTATAGATGTTACAAGTCCAACAAAAAGTCCTTTTCAATAATAATGAAAAAATGAAAAAATGAAAAATCGTCCCGCGTAATTTAACGAGTAGACTTGACCCCGCTCATTTCGTTCTAATTTTCAAGACCAGAAAAACCGTTATAAAAACTGAGCTCTCTCAGCTAAAACCTCAAACCAAGCCAAATTTTCGCAGATAGACTCGGATCATATTCCCACTTTTTTCGAAATATTCCCTTTCCCTAATTTTGAAATTTCCAGGAAAGCATCCTAGAAGCTTCTTCTATGGCTTCCTTGGGTTCTTGACTAGTTGGAGAATTTCCGTGCCTTGTGAAAAGGGTTATATATTCGCGATTTCGTTCTGGAAGTTGTGTTTATAAGGAATTTTGGAGTAATTTTTGTAAAAATTGTTTAGATCAAGGGAAAATTTTGAATGATGGAAAGCTATTTGAATGAGAATTTTGGGGGAGTTTCGAAGCATTCATCGGAGGAGGTGTTGCAGAAATGGAGGAATCTGTGTGGCGTTGTGAAGAACCCCAAGCGCCGGTTCCGTTTCACTGCCAATTTGTCCAAGCGCTATGAGGCTGCTGCTATGCGTCGTACCAATCAGGTTTTCTTACCTTTTGATCTTGTAAATCATGTGTGTGTGATTGATGGATATAATGAATGAATGTGATGCGTATTTTCAAGCAATTTTCTGGTAATTTAGGGTTATTTAGTAAGATATTAAAAGCTACAAGTTAATATTTATGAAAAGAGTGAGATCTGTATTGAATTAGTTTTGATTTGTATGTCTCTTGTAATTTAGTTTTGATATATCTAGGGTTTCTTCGAGCACTGATTATGGAGGTTTATCGAGTGATCAGTTGGTTACAAGCTGTAGCTCTTAAGGTCATACTTTTTTTGGGGAATAAATTAAACTAATGACCTATACCTTTTTCTTTTTCTTTTTTATTCTTTAAATTACATCTCAAATCGCGTACAAAAAAACATCTCAAATTGCTAGGGCAAAACAGAATTACTGAATTCTTTTTTCCTCTGTAAATTAATTCTGAAATCATGGATATATCTAGGGTTTCTTCAAGCACTGTTTATGGTGATTTAATAAAGGATCGATTGGTTACATGTTGTAGCTCTTTAGTTCATGCATTTTTTTGGGGAATAAATTAAACTAAAGATGCATTGTCGATGATTGCACGGCTTACTTATGTTACATGACCTGCTCATGAAAGGAAAAGTACATGGTTGCAAGTTAGACATATCTGTTCAATAGATTTATGTTAGTGGCTGACTGGTTTATGGCATTGGTTATTGTAGGAGAAATTGAGAGTTGCAGTTCTGGTCTCAAAGGCTGCATTTCAGTTTATACAAGGTGAGTTCTTTTTTGGTATTTCCACATGAGTATTGCCATTGTAAAAGGTTCTTTAGACTGGAAATAATTATGATACATCAACAGGTGCGCAAATAACCGATTACAAAGTACCCGAGGAAGTCAAAGCTGCTGGTTTTCAGATCGATGGCGACGAGTTGGGATCCATTGTTGAGGGCCATGATCTTAAAAAGCTAAAATTTCATGGCGGGGTGAATGGTATTGCAGAAAAGCTTTCTACGTCGACCACAAGTGGCCTTTCTGTTGATAGTAGAGACCTGAACAGCAGACAGGAGACTTTTGGGATCAATAAGTTCACTGAAGCGGAATTAAAAAGCTTTTGGGTGTTTGTTTGGGAAGCCCTTCAAGATATGACCCTTATGATCCTTGCTGTATGTGCATTTGTCTCCTTGATTGTTGGCATAGCCACAGAAGGTTGGCCAAAAGGGGCACATGATGGTCTTGGAATTGTTGCTAGTATTTTGTTGGTGGTTTTTGTCACAGCAACTAGTGATTATCGCCAATCTCTACAGTTTAAGGATCTGGACAAAGAGAAGAAGAAAATTTCTATTCAAGTTACTAGGGGCGGATATAGGCAAAAGTTGTCAATATATGACCTACTACCAGGTGATATTGTACATCTGGCTATAGGAGACCAAGTCCCTGCAGATGGTCTTTTTCTTTCAGGGTTTTCTGTCTTGATTGACGAATCTAGTTTAACTGGAGAAAGTGAGCCAGTAATGGTCACTGCCGAAAACCCTTTTCTGCTCTCTGGAACAAAAGTCCAAGACGGATCATGCAAAATGTTGATTACCACAGTAGGAATGAGAACCCAATGGGGTAAATTAATGGCAACTCTTAGTGAAGGTGGAGATGACGAAACCCCTCTGCAAGTTAAATTGAACGGAGTGGCGACTATCATCGGAAAGATAGGCCTTTTCTTTGCTATAGTAACTTTTGCAGTTCTGGTGCAAAAGATGTTTGGTCGTAAGATCCGAGAAGGGACTCACTGGAGCTGGTCCGGAGATGATGCAATGGAGATGTTGGAATACTTTGCAATTGCTGTCACTATTGTTGTTGTGGCTGTCCCAGAAGGGCTTCCTTTAGCTGTGACTTTGAGTCTTGCATTTGCCATGAAAAAGATGATGAATGATAAAGCTCTTGTCAGACATCTTGCTGCCTGCGAGACTATGGGATCCGCAACAACTATATGTAGTGATAAGACCGGAACTCTAACTACCAATCACATGACTGTAGTGAAATCTTGCATTTGTATGAACGTTAAAGAAGTCAGCAAACAAAGTAGTGCCACTTTGTCTTCCGATTTACCAAATGGTGCTGTGAAAATTCTTTTGCAATCGATATTCAATAATACAGGAGGAGAAGTTGTTTATAGTAAAGAAGGGAAACGTGAGATACTGGGAACACCGACTGAGACGGCTATACTTGAATTTGGCTTGTCGCTTGGTGGGGATTTCCAGGCAGAGCGACAAGCTTCCAAGCTTATCAGAGTTGAGCCATTTAACTCTACAAAGAAGCGGATGGGAGTTGTGTTGGAGCTTCCGGAAGGTGGAGTAAGAGCTCATTGTAAAGGTGCTTCGGAAATGATTTTGGCTGCCTGTGACAAAGTTATCAATGAAAAAGGTGAAGTTGTTTCTCTTGATGAAGCTTCCCTTAACCATCTTAAGGTTACAATTGATCAATTTGCTGGTGAAGCTCTTCGTACTCTTTGTCTTGCTTATATGGAACTGGAAAGTGGTGTCTCTGCTGATACTCCTATTCCAGCTTCAGGATATACCTGTATAGGAATTGTGGGTATCAAAGATCCTGTCCGTCCAGGTGTCAAGGAGTCAGTGGCCCTTTGTAGATCAGCTGGTGTAACTGTTCGGATGGTTACAGGAGACAATATAAATACTGCTAAGGCTATAGCTAGGGAATGTGGAATACTTACAGATGATGGTGTTGCTATAGAAGGTCCCGTTTTTCGGGAAAAAAATCTAGAGGAATTGCACGAATTGATTCCTAAAATTCAGGTTCGTATTTTCTTGATTTTCAAATTAGATTTCCTGGTAATGAATGACTTAATTGTCCCCTTTTTTCTTGTAGGTAATGGCTCGATCTTCACCACTAGACAAGCATACAC
Organism: Adenophora triphylla var. japonica; assembly: GCA_022495995.1. Lineage (NCBI taxonomy): Eukaryota > Viridiplantae > Streptophyta > Magnoliopsida > Asterales > Campanulaceae > Adenophora > Adenophora triphylla. The sequence continues at coordinate 107,556 of JAFEMH010002967.1, read as the reverse complement.
TTGTCAAGCACTTGCGAACCACATTTGGTGAGGTTGTGGCTGTGACTGGAGATGGAACAAATGATGCCCCAGCACTCCATGAAGCAGATATTGGGCTTGCAATGGGCATTGCCGGAACTGAGGTGGGCAAATTAAGATCGCCCTTACTATGTGAATATTTATTTATTATGAAGTTATGATAACCGAGATTCCGAATTTAAGCTCTTAATAGATTCTGTGCAGTTAATTCTATCCTTGCTATTGAATATATATTTCATTCAGCTGTATAAAAACTTGCCTTGATAAACGACTTTTAACAAAAGAAAAAAAAACACCCTCCGTCTTTCGCAAACTAAGGAATTGTTATACAATATTACGTGTTTTTTTGTCCACTGTATCTTTCTGGAATTTATTCAATTTCGTAATTTTCAGGTAGCTAAAGAGAGTGCTGATGTAATAATTCTGGATGACAATTTCTCCACAATCGTGACAGTTGCGAAATGGGGACGCTCAGTCTACGTTAACATTCAAAAATTTGTTCAGTTTCAACTGACAGTTAATGTGGTTGCTTTGGTTGTTAACTTCACTTCAGCTTGTTTAACAGGTTTGAATCCTCTACTATTTATGCATCTACTTTCGCGCAATCAGTTTATTAATTGGCAAAATGAACTAGTAGTAATAATTGCTACTACCCCAAAATGAATGACCAAAAAATTTTCAAATTTGCTCTTGATCAAGAGCAAATTTTAAAAATTTTGGTCGCTCATTTTGGGACGCAGGGGGTAGTAAATTAAACCCACGTCCTCATTTCTTCCTATCACTGTTCAGGGAGTGCTCCCCTTACGGCTGTTCAACTTTTGTGGGTCAACATGATTATGGATACACTGGGAGCTCTTGCCCTTGCAACTGAACCACCAAATGATGAATTAATGAAGAGATCGCCAGTAGGAAGGAAGGGGAATTTTATTAGTAACGTTATGTGGAGAAATATCTTGGGGCAGTCTCTTTATCAGTTCTTGGTGATATGGATGCTCCAGTCAAGAGGAAAGTGTATGTTTGCCCTTGAGGGAGACGATTCTGATTTAGTCCTCAATACCCTAATTTTCAACTGCTTTGTCTTCTGTCAGGTATGTTTCAGAAATACCCTCTCCAATGCTTCCATAAGAGTAGCTTCATAAATACTCCCTCCGTCCCAATAAATGCTTCACCATTTTGGGCTGGCACGCAAATTAAGGAAAAAGGTAAGTGGAGAAATGTTGTGAGTGTAAAAGTAAAAGATGAGAGAGAATGAGTGGAGAGAATAGTAAATTTGAAAAATGTTGTGAGTATAAAAGTGAAATAGGAGAGAGAATGAGTGGGTGAAATAGTAAAGATTCTTTGTCATTTTAGGAAAGGTGAAGCTTCTAACGGGACGCCCTTTTGGGTAATTGGTGAAGCTTTTATTGGGACGGAGGGAGTATAAAATATTGATCTTTAATTCATGATAACCACAGCTCATTTGCTTCCTAAACAAATTACTGACTTTAGGCTAAAAAAATACTCCCTCTGTCACAAATTGATAGTCCGTCCCTTTTTTCAATTTTTGTTTGTCACAAAAAGTTGGTCCCATTTCTGAAATTGAGGGTTTAAAATCTCTCAACTTCCCAAACTGCCCTTGATATATTATTTGTTGGTGCCTCGAGTTTAATGAATTTAATTGATTTTAAACATAAAATAAATAAATCGTTAGAGTCGAACCCAAGCTAAACTTCCTAAACAGCCTGTTTGAAAACTCCTCACTTCTCTGTTGTCATTCTTGTTTTTCAAGGAATGCTGGTGCTGGTGTGATTCTTGAACCCCACTAAGGATAAATATGGATAGACGAATAAATCACTAAAATAGTTGAATAGTCAAATGGGATTATCAATCTGGAACGGAGGGAGTAAAAAGTAATTATTGGTTTCTGATTGGATTTAAGCAGTAGGGAATCCCGTTCGAAGTAAACATATCTGATGTCTCTTGGCATGGAATTTTGTTTATATTTTAGTTTTCAATCCTTAACGAGGGAAGAAATCTGATGTTAATATCTTCAAATTATTCTGCAGCTTTTCAACGAGGTAAACTCCAGGGAAATGGAGAAGATAGATGTTCTAGAAGGCATATTGGACAACAATGTCTTTGTTTCTGTCCTAGGTGCAACCGTCTTATTCCAGATTATTATAGTCGAATATCTCGGCACTTTCGCAAATACTACCCCGCTCACATTTTGCCAGTGGTTCTTTAGTCTTTTTATTGGATTTTTGGGCATGCCAATTGCTGCGGTCTTGAAGATGATCCCTGTTGACTAGAAAATCGAAAGGTAAAATCGTCCCAAAGAGGATCATTATAGCTTCTTCGAAGATGTTTAGGTACAGTTTCTTATTAACAGCCATCCTGGCTTTTCAAAGTGAAGTGATGGGAATTGTTGGGCAGGCTGAGAAATGAAATCATTACAGTTTGTGATCTTACTGCCACAACAAACTGGATGTTCGGTTTTAGATTTTTTTTTTAACTGTTTTCTCGGCAAGATGAACACGAGCTAAATTTGGTCTAAATGTAGATGAAAATCTTTCTATGCGCGAGGGTGCTCTCGCGCTACTAGCCACTAGGTAGTTATTTAGAACGTTGTTATAGTTGACCCCTTACAATTTTATCTAATCATGAAGGAATTAAGTTCTTTTACCTCTCTCTCTCTCTCTCTCTCTCTCTCCTATGTGTGTTTGTGTTTTCACCATTACATTTGGTTCTACATTTATCAGAAAGGGCTGTTCTTGTATATGTTTGCAGTCCTGTTGGATTGTAACCTTATTATGTAAAAGAACAAATTGATTGACGGCCGAATAAGAAAGCAGAAGAAGCTCATAACCCCAAATACAATCTCTCTTTCTCTCTCTCTTTCGATTCCCAATTGATTTTGTGTATTGTTTTGTCAATTGCTTTCGCTGCGTTGCACAACAAGTCCAATTTTGTTGGGAATGCATGCCTTCATGACTCCAAACACTATAATGACTCAACCATGAAAGACATAAGTTTCCCCACCCTTCAAAAAAGGTAAGAATAATCAAATAAATCCAATCACATTTCAACTTTATATCAATTTTCCATGGCCCAATTGGCAAATACATCTGTAATAATGTATCAAAATCAAATTAAAAAAAAAAAAAAAACCTCTTAATTTCTCATGGCATTCAGCCTTTGAAAGACAAAAGTAGCATCCCAAGCCTCTTATCAGAAGGTAGGCCTGCAGCTGTGCTGTTTAAATAGAAAATAAAAAGAAAATAAAAAAAATCCTAAAAATTGCAGAAATGCTATGAAAAAGAATTAAGAAAAAATAAATAAATTTAAATGGCCTTCGCTTCGCTTCGTCTTCAATGGCTTCTGAACTTCAATCTCAGGCAGCTCGCGAAATTCCTTTTCTTAGCAGATTAGTTATCTCAAAACAACTATCAAATCATTTTATCAAGAAAATCCCAATAAACCCTCTTCCAACGATACGGGATTATCAACTTTCACTTTAACTGGCGACGGATCTTCTGTATGGGACAATTTTCATCACATTCATTGAACGTAAGCTTTCTCTTGATCGAAGAATTCCCCAAAACATCTGAAGAAGTTGAACGATTTTGCATTAAGTTTCGAGGCACTGGAGTATTGCCTTTCTTCATCTCAATTTCCTGCAGTATCTTATAACATGAATGTATCTGCTCCTGTTAAATTTTGACACAGAGAAATCGTATCAATATTTTCTACGCAAGTCAAACTTTTCAATAATCAAATGAATGCGGCAACTTGCCAACGCACGAGAATCTAGTCAAATCTTTGACTTACAGAATACTTTGAGATAATTTGAAAGCGAAAACCTTACCCTTTCTGGACAACCCCATGATGAGATTACACCAATCTTTGACTCGAGTTCCTCAGTAGTCAAGTTTCCATCATAAGCTGTTAAAACGACTGCTGCAGCGACAACAGATGGTCTAAAATTCACCAGATTTATCTCTGCATCAAATAAATGAACATCACAAATTACACACAGAGAAGCAAAATTCAAGACAAAATCCAATCTTCAAAATGTAGCATACCTTCAACTATAGCTAAAATGAATTCAATGGCTCGAGAACATATTTCATCTGGCTTTGATCCATTACAAAACATAGAGATAAAATACGGAAGATAAGCGAATGGAGTAGCCAATCCCATTTTCCAGTTCAACGCAGTTAAAACCGTCAGTTCCATTCTTTTAACTAATCTACAATCAAAGTTACAACCATCCATACGATATCGGGACAATGCAGGTACATTTTGCTCCTCCATCTTTGCCGCTAGCGAAAAACACGCCACTGACCCCAACTGAATCACCCACTCATGTCCATTCTAGAAAAATCATCAACACACAAATCATTAAAACTAGTCCTTCCGTCCCAAAATTAGTGACCAAAAGATTTTCAAATTTGCTTTTGATTAAAAGCAAATTTGAAAAAAAAATCGGTCATTCATTTTGGGATAAAAAATTGATTTTTTATTAATTGATGACTTTTTTTGAAGGATATTTATTGATGACTTAATCTATTACAAATATGACACTTGAAAAAGTGAAATCTATCACCGGTGTAAATAGAAACTCTGAACTTCCGTATAGAAAGGAATAGGTATACATGTTATACGCTTAAGTTAGAGTTCTTTGGCCGAAATATTAAAACTAATAAGAAAGAGTTGATCTTATAAAAAACGAGTTTTTTTCTAAGATTAAGGAAAAACCATTTTTACACTTGCACTTACTAATACATGCAATGACACTCTTTACATTTACACTGACACTTTGTTACTCTATTAACAATGACATTAGCAGGGAATCGAAACACGTTTTTTCTAAGGTTAAGAAAAATCGTGTTTTTTGTAAAATTTTGGCAATAAGAAATGCCATGACAAATAAATTTATGAATTTATTTAACAAAAGACTTACATCAAAGGTTTGCCTTGATAAGAACTGATCAAGATACATCAGTGCCAGATATGCCGTACGGCAATGAAAGCCAAAAACTGATATTGCCTGCAAAAATCACACCTTTTTACATAAATTAAAAGAAAAATCAAACATAAACAAAAAAAATAAAAATAATAATAAATAAATAATAAAAAATATTTACTTTGAGAATCCATTTGATGGCATCAATGCGAGCTAATTTCACCCAATTTTGGGTCTCATGAGAGCAATCATCAATGGCAGAAGATTTGACAGAGAAATCTGATTGAATTAATGAGGCTTCTTTATTTAAAAGAAATTGAACATATTCAATTTCAGATTCGGAAATCGAATTCAAGCCAAACTTGACTTCAATTTCTTCCTTTTCAATTAAACAGGACTCATCTTCTCGACATAAAAGAAGTGAAAATGGACTGTCAAAATCAAAACCCCCCATTTTTTTTTGCATCAAGAAATAAATCAAACAAAAACCCAGAAATGGGAAATGGGGATTTTTCAAGATTTCAACTGTTAAATCATGGATTAAAGAGAGAGAGAGAGAGAGAAAGAGAGAGAGAGAGAGAGAGAGAGAGAGAGAGAGAGGAAATGCGCGGTTTTATGGACTGTCAAAATCAAAACTCCCCATTTTTTTGCATCAAGAAACAAATCAAACAAAACCCAGAAATGGGAAATGGGAATTTTTCAAGATTTCAACTGTTAAATCATGGATTAAAGACTGTAGAGAGAGAGAGAGAGAGAGAGGAAATGCGCGGTTTTGGTGGCGCCAAATTTAGCGGATGAGATATAGTGGGAGTTTTTTAGCAGTTATATATAGATTGGGGCTAAGCTCCTGCATTTTGTCACTAAGATTTCTCCAAATGTTGTGGGATTTTCGTAATTTTTTTACTGAATTTGCATTTAGTATTAGATATCGAAAAATGTTCACAAAATCTTGATAACAAAATTTTAGTTGTTAATCGTTTAATTGATGTTGAAATTTAGAGTATAAATTTTCTTGTTTTTGACAGTTCGGTTAAAATTCTGAAAATTTTACGCGGTGAAATCTTTATGTGAATTTAAATTTCTCTAAGGTGTAAAAATTCGTTGAAAATTTAAATTTACCCGCGCTGTGAACTGTCGTTGTGATTTTAAAATTTGTGGAGCTCGGTCTTCAATTATATTTTAAACTTCGCGCGTCGCGTTGTGAAATCTTTTTTTTTTTTTTTTAAGTTTGAATTCATATAATTGAAAATGACCATTATCAGATTACAATTTTTGCGCTATAAAGTTTTTATATGTTCATTTTATTTCGCGTGAAATTCCTATTAAATTTTTAAGTTTTATACATAAATTCTGGTAACTTTGATTTTTCAATAATATAGTCACCCTTTATTTTACTTCACGCGAAATTCCTTTTAATAGTCTATTTTTTATACCTTATATTTGTTCTAAATATAAATATGTCAATTAATAAATCAAACTTTGACTGAAATATTTATTTGATTGTGCCTTTTTAAAATTGTACCAAAATAATTATGTTTTAAATAATTTAAGAAATGAATTTATCCTTACAAGATAAATCAAAAAAGAAAGTGAGGCTATTTTTTTCTTGATGGGAAATATTATAAATTTTCTTTGCCCACTATTATTTCTCTTTACATTTAAGACCTTCATCATCATCATCATCGGTAAATTCTATATACAAGGCATACTACATACAAGGCATCAATAATGGCAAAACTACCCCTCGCGTGTCGTGTGCGAAAGGACGACATGAAGGCTTTATGTCGTGTAATAATACACGACATAGACCAATTTCGAAAAAAATCAAGTCGTGTGATATTATACGAAATGTACATTGACTCTGTCATTAATGTCGTAATAACACACACGATATGAGGTCCTATTCTCGTGTATATCCATACGACATTTCAAAATGAAAGTGTTCTTCAATGATTTGCAACACGATGTTAATGATACGCATATGCTATGATAAATTATTGAATTGTGTTGTTAATTGAGCAAATTTTGTACACTGAGGCATGACAAGTAGCAAATGTCATATTGGACCATATAATATCATATAACCTATCACGGTTAAGTGATACCACTTTATTTATAATCCCCGAAGAAATGATTGTGGTGTTATATTTCTAATCAAGATTATATTTAAAGAAGTAATTAAACATGTTATAATTCATCATACAATAACACATAATAACATATATAACCTATCACATTTATTAGGTAAAAATGATATCACTTTATTTATCAACTAACAGACGATGTTATGATGTGCATATATTATGTTAAATTAATGATTTATGGTGTTATATTTCTAATAAAGATTATATATAATGAGTTAATTAAACATGTTATATAACGAGTAAAGTTGTTTCGATGATTTGTCAAACGAGGTTAATGATAAGTTGTACATCAGAGGAATGTTACTTGCTCAAGATTATATATTTGAAATTATCGTATTTGTTAATCAAGATTGTATGTTTATTGTTATAATAAGTTGGAAAACAAACAATGATTACATATATGAATGAACTAACATCATACAATATCATATAACCTACCACATACGATATATCGTATGAACAATACACGACACACAATAGATTACATTTCGTGTATTGTTCATACGATATAATTACCAGAAACAACAAACATATCGTGTGGATTTTACACGACATATACCAAACTATCTCGTGTTTAGTCACACGAGATATATCCAGATCAGAACACTTAAAGACACGAGAAACCTCACTACATATCGTGTATTAGAGCACGAAATGCAAACTGATGAATCAATTTACATTTCGTGTACTAATATACGAAATGTGGAAAGTATCTCAGATGTTACATGAAAATGGTCACTTAACATTGCGTGTATTGGCAAGACACGAAATGTAAACCGATGAATCGGTTTACATTTCGTGTGCCATTACACGAAATGTGGTGACCATTTCGTGTGTGTTCATACGAAACACACGCCGACAATTTCAAATTTTAGGCACACGAATTCGTATCCGATTTAAACAAAAAACCCAAATTTATGTTACGAAATCGCAATTAGAACCATTTAGGATAGGTTTAAACAACATTAAGCATTATATAATCGATTTTAGGTATAAAATTAATGTTGGGTTTTCAAATTTAAATTTAGGTTTAGAAATTAGATTACTTTTTGAGCGGTCAGAAGAGGCTGCTCTCGAACTTTCCACCTAAGTGATAGGGAGTTTGTGTCTCTTCATTTTGTTGTGTATGGTGGTGGTGTTGTGGTGGTCCGTTGATTCACCGTGTGTGTTGAGAGAGAGAGAGCCGCGCAGAGAGAGAGAGAAGAACGGTGTTTTGTTTGAAATGGGGAAGGGAAGGGATGTTTTTTTTTTTAAGTATATATATGGGGGTATTTTGGTCATTTGCACATGCCTTGTAAATTCCATGCCTTGTATATAGTAGTACCCATCATCATCAGACCAATACATTATAGGATCGGTTCATTGGTCTCGTTCCAATGGTCCATTTTCGTCGGTTTTACAAATTAAATACTATACTCCCTCTGTTCTACATCAATTGATACTTATTATTTTCTTTTTGGTCCGTCCCAGTCCAATTGATACTGTTCAAAATAGAAGAAAATCTTTACTATTTTTTCCACTCATTCTCTCTCCTATTTTACTTTTATACTCACAACATTCTCTCTCCTAACTATTCCTTCCACTCATTCTCTCTCCTATTTAATTTTTCATACTCACAATATTTTCTTCCACTTTTTCTCTCTTATTTTTCCTTAATATGTGTGCCCAAAATTTTGGTATCAGTTGGTGTGAGACAAAGGGAGTATATTTTTTACAAAAACAAAACATGCAATAACTAAATATTATCACTAGTTTCGAAAAGAAAAAAAAAAAAAAAAATCAAACAAAGTTGTCACAAATATTCAATATTCAACCCACAACATAGATCATTAAATATATTGTTCAACTTCAAACATAACCATTAAATAGAAAAAAATTAAAACTAAATACTACAGAAAAATATATATATATATATATATATATATATATATATATAATAAATAATCAGTCCGGTTCGATTTCGGTATAGAATTGTGTATATTTTTTTCAAAATCAGTACCAAACAAAGAATCGATTCCATAGAAATTTGGAATCAGAATCAGACCAATACTATTGATTCATAAAATTAAAATATCCACCAATTTTGTATATCTTATTAATGTAATGTATTTTTGGTTTGACTCAAACTAATGACTTCTGCCATGAAAAAGGTTTATGCTTTTGACTAAATTTATATTTTGTAAATAAATTAAATGTCAAAAAATAAAAAAAATCTTTAAAATCTCAAAATGTTGAAAAAGGGAGGTTGCATTTATTTATTTTTCTGCTTTATGACAACATTTTTAACTGAAAAACAAGACAATTTTCATAATGAAACGACAAATTTAATTTGTTTCATATTTACCACTTTAAAACAACCTTATAGTTAAATTTTTCGTTTTAATTGAGAGACTGACAATTCAAAGACATCAAACTAATTTTCTGAATATTTAAATCAAACTAAGTTCTTATAATATTTTATATTTAAATTTTGAGGTAAAACGAGAAATTTAAGTATTGTTAGTTACAGAGTGACGAGGCTACCTTAGGCCTAAAGGGGTCACTCGACCTTAATTTGTGGAAAATGTCAATTTAGTACCTACAAAATTTTAATATGCATACTTAAAATTTTGTAGGCACTAAATTGATATTTTTCAAATATCAAGGGGGTCGAGCGACCCCCTTAGGCATAAGGTAGCCTCGCCATTGTAACTAACAATACTTAACTTTCTCATTTTACCTCAAAAATTTAAATATAAAACATTATAAGAGCTTAGTTGGATTTAAATATTCAAAAAATTAGTTTGATGTCCTTGATTTGTCGGTCTGTCATACTTAAAATACTAAATTTGTCAATTTTGATCCCCTTATCTTGTGGTATAATTTGTGTTACAATATCATTTTAACCTCCTTAGTACCAAATTTCTATATGATAAGTATAATTTTCATTACTGGAGCGATCTTGATCCAATTCGAAAAATTTTCTGACTTCACCACTACCACTGGTTGATTAGTTAGTTAGTTAGTTAGACAAATCGGTTGTGCATTATGAAGCTGATAAGTAAAATGAGTTATCTCTACATTTAATGGGTAACCAAAGTTACAAATTTGTTTTATTTGATAAAGAAATTGAAAAAATGGGAATAAAATCACACGTGACCCATAAATGGGACATTATTAATAATTAGAGGGGCTTACAAAAATTAGAATTACAGGTGAAAAGGTAATGGGAGCGTATTCACGTGTGCAAATGCTGGACCCACACCAACCTTTTATTTTAGGACGCTCCTCCTCATCCTTTTCACTCCACTATCTTATAGTCTACTGTATGCTTTTATATACTGTACAAATCTATTACGTGGCAGCTCTACCACGGAGGCTAAGGTAGAGGTGGTCGGTTCGGTTAATTGACGATTTACGGTTACTGAATCGACATTTTAAATTTTGGGGGAGGATCAATCGAAACCGAAACCGAATCGGTTAAACGGTTAATCCGGTTACAGTTTTTCTGTTAACTGTTTTTTTTTATTTTTTTTTCAAATTATGTTTTTAAAAAATTTTTAACAAATTAAAAACAGTTATGAAAAAAGTTAATTTTCTAACAGTTTCTGAATAAAAAAGTTAACTTTTTAACAGTTTTTTGAAAAAACAGTTAACTTTTTAACTGTTTCTGTTTAAAAATTAACTTTTTAACAGTTTTTCAAATTTCAATTGCCGGCTAACTGGCGGTTAACCGGTTTCCTCTAACCTCCAACCGTAACCGAACCGCCATAAATCCGATTTCGATTAAACCGGTCCAGTTCAACCGCATTGACCGATTTTGACCAGTTTCAAACCGACCGATTAGCCGGCCCGGTTCAAAAAAGGGCCACCTCTAGGCTAAGGGGGCTATTGCCCCCATTTTTTTAAAATTATTAATGCATTTTTTTTATATTTAAGGGATTTAGGGGAATTTGTAAAAACTTTGCCCCAAAAATACAATAAAATTTTATTTCGTCCCGTTAAAATTTAGTCCATTTTTTTGTCATTTTTAATAAAATTTTCTGAATTCGTCACTGAGTCCATTCATAAATTACTAGTATAATATAGTTTTGTCATTTTTGTAAGATACTCCCTCTGTTTCGCTACAAACTGTACACTTTCTATTTTGGGCGTCCCATTACAAATTGCACACTTCCTAAAATGGCAAAGAATCTTTACTATTCCCTCCATTCATTCTCTCTCCTACATTATTTTAATACTCACAACACCATTATAATTTACTATTCCCTCCACTCATTTTCTCTCCTATTTTACTTTTACATTCACAACATTTATATCATTATTTTTTTCTTTAATTCCCGCACAAACAATAAAACAATAACTGTGTATCTTCTACCGGGACGGAGGGAGTATTCATTATTGTTTTCGCTTCAGCTTCGTATAAAGTACTTAGATTGGGGTCCATTGCGACGAATCAGGCATGCATGAATAGTTTAAATTTGAATTAATTAATTACTCCCTACATTGTTGTTTTTTTTTTTTTGATATCAGGTTTCGAACCGTCGATTAATCCTGATCACTGCAGACCACACAAGATGCTGGTGGAGGTAAATCGCGAGATGTGCCTATGCGTAGGGGTGGCAGCATTCTATACCTGAGCCCTAAGGGAGCCCTCCTACAAGACATTTACATCACTCTTACATCACCAATTGACTGCTCCTGTCGAGGCAATTACATCACTCTTACAACACCAATTGGCTGCTCCAGCTGCTCCTGCCAAAATTTGAACTCCCCACACTTAGGATACAAGCCCAACAATGCTGCTTCCTTAACTGCACAGATGTGCCCCTTATACTCCCTACATTGTTTATTAGGAATGTCATGGTCTCCTTTTTTATTTATTTATTTATTTTTGTTAAAAATTGGTAAAATCTGGACCAATATTTTGATTCTTAAAAAAATTGTAATCAGGATCGGATCAATACTAAATCTTCTCTAATAAAATATCAAGTTTTAATTTGTAGAGTTATCATTTGATCTAAAAGTTTAACTTGTCAGATTGAACTCAATAATGTACTTCCTCCGTCCCTAAAAGATTGTCCTGTTGTACATTTTGCAATTATTAAGGAAGAGCTTCACCTTCTTGTACCTTAGTAGATTTGCACTAACATTCATGCCTAAGTTTAAAAATGGGACATACTTTTTGGGACAAGTCAAAATGGCAAATGGAACAATCTTTGAGGGACGGAGGGAGTATATCAAACTTTTACACTCCCCTCATACGTGACCCGGTTGCACAAGTGGAGAGATTACAAGCATGTCATATTTAGGCATGTTTTATAGGCGAGGTTCGCTAATTTCCAATGTAAAATAATGTCTCTAACACATCCCGTTACACGTAAATATTTTGAGGCTTGAACTCAAGACATCATGTTGATCATAGTCTTTTTGCTTTTTTAGTTTCTTCATAGTTTCTAATTAGGGGTTTTTTTTTTTTCCATTTTCTATGTTCAGAGTCTTCAGACATATCATACTCTATTCTCAAATGATTAATGTTTTTAACTTTAGTAAAAGGTACAACTATGAATTAAAGTTACTAATGATTAATGTATTTTAGATTTGGGATCAAAAAACAAGACAAGGGCATGTTGAATAAAATGATTGAACTTTTGCCTTGAGTTAAAAAAAAAAAAAAGGCTGTAAAATGTGTGCACCTAACTAAGATGGCAAACTTATGTGGAGTGGAACCACTTTGATATTATGTACTCTATTCCTTTAGATGAGTTTAGGTTATTAATTGATTAATTGCCGTTCTCATTATGAAACGGAATGTTGAGGCAATTAGGGATGGCAACGGGGGCGAGTGGTTCGGGACGGGTTTTTCATTTCCTAAACCCGTCCCTATAGTGATCTACCATTTTTCGAACCCGCCCCGTGCTTTACTCGAGCCCGCCCCGATTGTTATTTAAGTAATCTCCTATAAAAACACTCATAATCCAAGGACCCCTCTAGTAATTTTTTATATATTCGGGGCGGGGTGAAGTAAACCCGAACCCTCCAAAAACCCGGCGAATTTTCAAATTTGCATCTCAAATCCAGTCTATTAGGGGCGATTCTTTTCGGGTTCAGGTTTTTTGCCATCTTTAGAGGCAATTAACCAACATTGGGAATTAACTAGCCAAGAATCGACTATATAAAGTTCATGGGCTACTACTCTTATTGTCAATTAATTTTGAGATGTAACCTTAAACTTTATCACGGCAAATTCTAAATACAGGGAGTGTTAAATACAGGGATTAAGGGAAATTACTCATTTGCCCCTTTATATACCAATTGATTTCACTCCCCTCGTTTTCACTCCTTCATTTCAAATTCAATTTGGCGACTGCGATAAACGACGAAGACGAAGACGAAGAAGACGAGCATGGCGAGTAAAAATTCCCAAGGTCGCCGTGCCGCGCCGCCTCTACCACCACTTCCATCGCCGCCGCCGGAGCATCATCTCGCACCGTTCCCGTAAAGAAGGTAATAACTTAAACCTAATTTTGACCTAATTGTACATTACTAAAATTGTCAATTTTAATTTGTGTTAGATGGTTTAAAATTGATTCCAAGTTTTGGCATAAACTGGGTAGCATTGTACTGGGTTTTAATGGGACATCTCGAGTGAAACCACTCGAGATGCATCTCGAGTGGGTTTATACGAGATGTCTCGTATATACCCATTTCGAGATGCATCTCAGTGGTGTCACACGAGATGCAATGAATCGGGGTTTTTGATGAGACATCTCGAGTGAAACCACTCGAGATGCATCTCGAGTGGTGTCACACGAGATGCAATGAACTGGGTTTTAATGGGACATCTCGAGTGAAACCACTCGAGATGCGTCTCAGTGGGTTTATACGAGATGTCTCGTATAAACCCACTCGAGATGCATCTCGAGTGGTTTCACACGAGATGTCTCTAATGTATCTCGGGTAGACTTACACGACATAAATCTCGTGTAAATGTACCGAGATAATGCCAGGTATCAGAAGTCTACCCGAGATGTAAGAGGACATCTCGGGTAGACTTACACGAGACGGGCAGGGGCAGCGATGGAACAAATTAGATCCCTGTATTTAAGATCCCTGTATATAAATATATCCCTTTATCACAGACCCGTCCCGATAATCGGAAAAGAGCTATTAAAAGACTATAGGCCACAAAGAATTTTGTAAAAAGAAAATCATCCCTCACTTCTTTTGACATGGGCCAGGCCGGGCCTGGAATAGGTAACATGCCTTTTGACAAATACTATTAAGGCTTGGGTTAGCACTTAAAACTTGGGCCTGTCTGGATCTCAGCAGTAGGCAGTTACACAAATCAAAAGATTTGAACAAACCATTGGGCCTAGTTTATAAATTTTGGTCGGTCATTTGTTTGTTCCGTTTTGATTACTATTCCTTCCTTTTAATGCTACTAGTATGACCCCCGTGCGATGCACGGACAGTTACTAACGAATAACTGATCGAAATCGAAATAAATACAAAAGGAAATAGAGATATTTGTATACATCGTAAAACAATTCTTTAAAAATTATATTGTCATTATAAATATCAGATTAAAGATCACCAAAATAAATATAGTGTTACATCAGTGCGATGCATGAGGAGTTATTGATGCTAAAAAAGATGAAAATTAAATGAAATGACTAAATGAGAGAAATATTTTTATAGGAAAAACACAGCTTCAAATTATTTTACGAAATTAATAATTGAAATTATTATTTCTTAACAAATTGATTAGTATCATTGTGTATTAGTTATGTAAAATAAATCTAACTTTTTAAATAAACATTTAAAAAATATAAAATATTATTTATATATATAATATTATATATATATGAACAGAGCGAACGAAGCGGAAATAGTTATGGCAAGTTAAGCAACCATTTAGTACTCCATTGTAATTGTATGACTATTATCAATAGGAGTACCTATCTCAATTTAACATTATTTCCAAGCCCAACATCAAATATAAAAGAAAACAATACTATATAAGTACATATATTGAAAGAAAGAAAAATAAGAAGAAAAAATTATAGAAATTAGAAAACAATATGTCATATTTATTTACATTAACTCATCGTGAACATAATAATGATATTTATTTTCAATTTAACTTATTTAATTTTGAGAAGAAAAATCAAAATCCTATACCCCACCACTTTTATTTAGAAAAATCTAACTAAATAAAGTGTTTGATGTATCGAACTAAAATAATTTTCAAGCCCGATATTCGTCTTTATAAATATACAATTGTTTGAGAGGAATAGACAAATCGATAAATTTATTAATACTTTATTTACTATGATTCAAAGAATTTTTTGAAAAAAATAAATAAATAAATTGTTTGATGTATCGATAGAATTATAAAAATTAGAAAACAATATGTCATATTTATTTACATTAACTCATCATGAACATAATAATGATATTTATTTTCAATTTAAATTATTTAATTTTGAGAAGAAAAATCAAAATCATATAAACCACCACTTTTATTTAGAAAAATTGAACTAAATAAATTGTTTGATATATCGAACTAAAATAATTTTCAAGCCCGATAGTCGTCTTTATAAATACACAATTTTTTGAGACGGATAAAAAAATAGACAAATTTATTAATACTTTATTTACTATGCTTCGAAGATTTTTTTTTAAATAAAATAAATTGTTCGATGTATCGAACTAAAATAAACCCAATAATCATATTACCACATCCCAATAACCACATTCAACACCCTTCCAACTCATCATCCTATACACTATCACTTTTAATTTATTTTATATCATCATTTTTATGATTAGTAAAATTATTATTATCATTTTTAATTAAAAAAAATTTCACACTTAAATCTTTTTCACAAAGAAGATATTGAAAAATTAAAAAGGAAAATTAACAAAGTATAAGTAAGATAAGAAATTTATATTTAAAAAAGAGGGGTTTTTTTTCTGTGAAAAAATCAAATAAAAATACTCTATATTTATAGATAAAAAAAATTTATGATTTTTGGTGTAAAAGTCCTTTATTATACATTTCCAAATACATTGTTATATTGGCCAAAAAAATTAATTCAATTAAAAAATGAGCAAATATTTTTAAAAATAATACTACTTCATTCGCCTCTGCAATTAATGTTTGTAATGTTAGTGTCTTTGTCTCAAAATAGTACATTAATTTTTTAGACGAATAAAGTAGTATTATTTTTTAAATTGTTCATTGAGACGAAAGAAGCAATGTTAATTTTTTTTTGGACATATACAAAAATTCGACTTTTTTACAAAAAAAAAAATTCCTTCAATTCAAAAATGAATATTACTTTCATCCCATAATTAATACTACTTTCTATATCAAAAAAAAAAAATTGCTTCCTTTGCCTCAATGAATTACTTGTCTCAAAAATTAATATTTATTTGCTGACACGAAGACACGAATATTATAAACATTAAAAAAAAAATTCACACTTAAAAAAAATTTCACACTTAATGTGTCCAAATCAAATAAAAATAGTCTATATTTATAGATAAAAAAAATATGATTTTTGGTGTAAAATTATTTCATTACACATTTCCAAATACAATGTTATATTGGCCAAAAAAACTAATTCAATTCAAAAATGGGCAAATATTTTTAAAAATAATACTACTTCATTCGCCTATGCAATTAATGTTTGTAATGTTAGTTTCTTCGTCTAAAAATAGTACATTAATTTTTTATATAAATAAAGTAGTATTATTTTTTAATATGTTCATTGAGACGAAAGAAGCAAATGTTCATTTTTTTTTGGACATATAAAAAAATTCTACTTTTTTACAAAAAAAAATCCTTCAATTCAAAAATGAATATTACTTTCATCCCATAATTAATACTACTTTCTATATCCAAAAAAAAAAAAAAATTGCTTCCTTTGCCTCAATGAATTACTTGTCTCGAAAATTAATATTTATTTTCTGACACGAAGACACGAACATTATAAACATTAATTTTTACAAAATAATACTACTTCGGGTAAAAAAATAAATGACTATATTCGGCCCAAGAAATATTTTATAAAATATTACTTAGTATGTTTAAAAAATTAATGTCAAATTTTGAAACGAAGGAACTAACATTAAAAACACTAATTTTTGAGGCGAATGAAGCAGTACTAATATTCATATTAGTAGAATTATGATTATTATTATAATCATTTAAAATAAAAAAATATACTTCACACTTAATTAATTTTCACGAAAAAAAGATATTAAAAAATTAAAAAAAAATAAAGAAAGGATAAATAAGAAATTTATATTTAAAAAAGAGTATTTTTTGTTTGTGTCCAAATTAAATGAAATTAGTCTCTAATTAAAGAGGAAAAAAAATTATGAATTTTGGTGTAAAATTTTTTTAAAATTTTTTTTTATATAATAATTGAGGTCGAAAAAAGGGGATGAAAAATAAAAAGCTGGAAATAAACCCGCCAATCAGAGTTCGCCACGTGGCTCTTTTTAAAAAAAAAAAAAGAAAAACAAACGCGTACACGCGCCTTTGTCGGCGCGTATACGGCACGCGCCAGACTCACCTCCAATAAGCGATAGCCACGTCAGCCGAGGTCACTAAATCAACAATTTTGCCACCGTGTGAAATTACTAAAATGACCCTGGTTTGGACGGGATTTTGACAATCCTCTTATTATATATAGATAGATATCAGATTGAAGGTCACAAAATATTACATTAATTATTTAGACGAATAAAATAGTATTATTTTTTAAAATGTTCATTGAGACGAAAGAAGCAATGTTAAATTTTTTTTGATATATAAAAAAATTCTACTTTGTAAGAAAAAAAAATTCCTTCAATTCAAAAATGAATATTACTTTCATCTCATAATTAATACTACTTTCTATATAAAAAAAATGCTTCCTTTGCTTCAATGAATTTACTTGTCTCAAAAATTAATATTTATTTTCTGACACGAAGACACGAACATTATAAAAATTAATTTTTACAAAAGAATACTACTTCGGGTAAAAAATGAAATTATTATATTCGTCCCAAGGAATAATTTATACAATATTACTTAATATGTTTAAAAAAATAATGTCAAAATTTGAATCGAAGGAAGGAAGTAACATTACAAACAATAATTTATATTTAAAAAGTAAAATTATGATTATTACTCCCTCCTCCCAAAATGTTTGTCCCATTTGACTTTTTTGTTGAACTTTGACCACAAATATATGACAATTTAATTATGTTCATGAAATTCTAAAAATTCCTATTGATTCACCATTAATAATATTATCAACAACAACGTTTAGAATTTCATGAACATGATTAATCTCTCATAAATTTGTGGACAAAGTTAAAAAAAAAAAGTCAAATGGGATAAACATTTTGGGACGGAGGGAGTATTATCATCATTTATAAAAAAAAATATATTTCAAACTTAATTAATTTTTACAAAAAAGTAAAAAGAAAAATTAACAAAGGATAAGTAAGAAATTTATATTTAAAAAAGAGTTTTTTTTTTTGTCCAAATTAAATGAAAAAAGTCTCTAATTAAAGAGGAAAAAAATTATGAATTTTGGTGTAAATTTTTTTTAAATTTTTTTTTATATATAAAATAATTGAGGTTGAAAAAACGGGATGAAAAAAAAATTTCCGGAAATAAAATGGCCAATCAGAGTGATCCACGTGGCATGTTTTTTTTTTTAAAAAAAAAAAAAATCCATGACGCGTACACGCGCCTTTGTCGGCGCGTGTACCCCACGCGCCCAATTACATCTTCCCACGTGTCCTCTCCGCCCTGATAATTGCCAAAATGCCACCGTGTGAAATTACCAAAATACCCTTGGTTTGAGCGGGAGATCGACGATCCTGTTATTATATATAGATAGATTTTATCCATTCAAATATTATTTATTTATTCCCTCCATCTCTAATTATATTATTATTAATTTCAAGAGAAAATTATGTTCTATTCCCTCAATGTAATCAAAACTACATCTTAAAAAATGAAATTATCAATTATACCTACTAGTTTTACTCTGAAAATAAATTAACGATATAGTTCCTTATTCCATTTATAATATCTTAAAATGAAATAACTACATCGATGATCTTTGGCTCAATGTTATACATCCTTGCCTTCTATCGGAAAATGTCAAGGATTTGAATCCCTCCGTTGCGTTGTATTTGAAATATTGTAATTTGACAAAAAAAATAAAATAAAAAAATGAAATAACTACACCCCTACCCTCCCCACATCGCACCCACTTTCTCTCTCTAAGTTTTTCTCTCTACTCTATCTCTCCCGTCACCCCACTTTCGGCGAACCCTTACCCTCTTCCACTCCGGCGAACGTCACTCCCAACTCCGGCGATCTATTACTCCGACAACCGTCCACCTCCTCAACTCCGGAGACCCCCTCCCTATCCCCTCTGGCCAACCCTCTCCTCTGAGACCGAGCTTCCTTCAAGTTCTCCACCTCCGACGCCGTCTATCTGCAGATCCGGTCACCCTCACCCGACGATATTCAGTTTCTCCATCTTTGCAACAGCAGATCCGGTTTCCTTTCTTCGTGATTCTCAGCATCATGTTGAAAGCTCTTTGGGCAACAATGCTCTATGGTGATTTGTACATGTCACCAGGCCCGTCTCAATAATTTATGATGCCCTGTGCAAAATGAGGTTATTAGGCACTTAATAAGGTTGAAAAGTGAAATGAAGAGGAGGAAAGTCAAAATAAACAAACATGTTGATACAAAGGATCGAACCCAAGCTTCCCAACACTTTTTACATGCCACTTAACCACTGGAACACTTTTCAACTTGTATATTGATTCTGAGTTTTATATATATATATATATACATATATTAAAAAAAAATTGGGGCCCTGTGCCGCTGCGCTCCTTGAGCCCCTCGAAAACGGGCCTGCATGTCACTAGTTGATGTAAACAGATGCTTTTTAGCATGGTCAGATTCGAGTTAAAAAGTCAAGATTTTCCAAAAGTTGCTTTCTGAAAAGGTTTGGCCTTTATATGGTTTTGGCTCCTCTAGCAGGTTGGAACGGACCATGGAAATATAAATTTGTCGAAGTTACCAAGTTTCATAAAGGTTAATGGTGAGCAGATGTGTCTCGGACATGGGAGATCAAACAATGACTGCGCTGAAAGTGAACAGCGTTGAAGACTGTATTTCGGAACTTGTACCATGTTGGAAATTAAATTATAGCACCACAGATTAAACAGACAATTTAATCAATAGTAGGGGATTTATTGATCAAGTCAAGAACGTACCAATAAGCCAATAGCAAAACCGAAAGCAAGGAACAGGATCAGGAAAGCAGACAGAAACAATAAAACAAACGATTAGAAAACTTATCGTGATTTGATCGAGTCGCCTTAGGAAGACTGTCCTTAGAGAAAATATTGCCCCCAATTGGTGCAACTCAGGTACAGACAAATTTCTCCGAGGATAAAACGATCACGGATTACGTACCACAAAATGGCACACAGGTAGGTAATCACCGGCGGTCCTATCTCAGTCGCCTTGAATCTCACGAACGAATCTCTATGAACGGGAGTAATTTAGCAATGAATTAAAGCAAGAGAATTATGTTTCTCTTCAATATTTCATGGTAAAAAACGGCTGGAGGGATTAGAGTATTTATACATATGGTATACTAGGGTTTTTAAGCCTTAAAAAGACCTAAAACTGATCCAATTCGGCCAAGGAAAAATACCAGAAACGACGTCAGCGCGGCCGCCCTCGAGGCTTGCGCGACCGCGCTAACCTCCAGCAATATTTGAAGAACTCTCGGCCTTTAAGCGCGGCCGCCCTAGGCCTAAGCGCGGCCGCTCTCCATGGCAGAAACTCCAACGTGTTTTTTCCTTGGCCAAAAATCAATTCAAGTCCAAGACACTCCAAGGTCATGGATCTATGAACTTCATACCACATATACAAAATATTCCAACAATCCCCCACAAGTTCATAGAAATATGACGTGTACAGATTGTCCATTGCCATGCTTTCAATAATGGTACCTTCCGGCTTGAACCACTACCTATGTTATCCAACGCAAACCTCCACAGGACCAGATGAACGGGTGTCTTGAATCTGATGCCTTTGGATGTAGAGGCCTTTGCTGGTAACAAACACTACAAAAGCTATGATAGGCCCTCTATCGAACACTTGACGCTTATGAGCCATACGTTCCGATCCTCTATCATGAGTGCTTTCAAGGAATAACCCAAATTCCTCTAGTTGCGGCCAACAACAACACTCACTTAGCTGGGCATCTCAGAAGATGTACTGCTAGCATCTTGTCTAAAAGACTTGATCCCATTCAAAGTTCCAAACTTTTACTTTATTAGCAGCAATGATGAGCACCTCTAGGCTATTCGGGGATAGACTCGGACATGTAACATGTCAATCTATTATTAGGTGCTCAGGCTCACCCCAGCTTGTTATTACCACATTGAATCTCCTTTGTGGGATCTCCACTCAGGTAGATTGGGTTGCCACTGCGTTTGAATCGGACGGGGTTCGAGACCCATCCCCAACCTAGATTTTTGAACTAGAGCAAATTCCGGCCCTTTGGTTAAAGGATCATTTGTGTTATCCTTGGTACCAACATAATCAGCAGATATCACCTTTCGAGACACAAGATCCCTTATAGATTTTAATCTAATTTGGATGTGTCTCCTAGTTTCTGATTGTACTTGACACTTTTCGGTTTCTCAATTGTGGCGGTGTTGTCTGTGTATGTAAGAGATAACGAGGCGTGGGCTTGCTGACCGTGGGCAACTCGGACATAAGTCCTCTAAGCCATTCAGCTTCCAATTCCGTAGTGTCAAGGGCAACTAATTCGGCCTCAAATGTAGACCTAGACAACGAGTTTGTTTGATCGACCTCCAAGCTTATGACTCCGCCTAAGGTGAAAACATACCACCGTACGGCCCGTAACTCCCGGAGTTATAGGCAATCCAGCTTGCATCACTATATCCTTCAAGAACAGAAGGATATCTCCCCTAATGAAGCCCAAGGGAAATCGTTCCCTTCAAGTACTTGAGAACTCTATCAAGAGCTTCCCAATGTGCTTTACTTGGACATTGAGTATATCTAGCCAACCTAGTAACAGAGTAGGATATATCCGGTCTAGTACAATTGGCAAGATACATCATGTTGTGAATATGGCCCTCCACAAACCAAGCAAACCACAAGAATAATAATCGAACACAAACAAAGCAAAAAGAAAATCAAAAGCACAGAAAAGACAAGAGAAATTGTTTACCCAGTTCACCAATTTGATTGGCTACGTGCGGGGCACTACCAAGCCAGGATCTTGCGCTATGTATGTAAAATATGTGTTCTGACAAGTCTAGGGCGGAATACCACTTATAATATATAGTAGGGAGTAAACCTGGCCACTAGATGGACAAGGGTTCCCTAAATTACGTCTAAAAAACCCGGCCCGGATTTCCCTCCCCTTGGCAGCGCTGACGCGCACGCTATAAGCGCGGTCGCCCTCGTCGATTGAGAAATCGTCACCATCCTCGGCCAACCGGCGCGGCCGCTCGCTCCACTTCCGGCGCGGTCGCGAGGAATAAGCAATCCGAGCTTCGCTTGCGGTCCGGGTGCGCGGTCGCGCTCACCGCCTGCGCGGCCGCCACTGCACCTCCTCCAAAGAATCCTTGGCAACTTTAGACAGAAAATTCCAACCCTTTTTTGCTCAGATGTCTAGTCGGGTTGGTCTTCTATCCCAACAATCTCCCACCTAGAGATCAACCATACATATAAGCCCCGTATCCGTCTTGACTCATCCTTGGTGTCCTCACTAGTGCTCACCTCGATCATGGTAGTGCCATCCTCCTCTCTCTCATTCTTCAAGCCCAATTGAAGCTTTGCGCGGCTTCACTTCTCAAGGTTCACCTTTGTCAACATGTCGGCCGGATTCTCCGATCCCAATATCTTCTCAAGCCACAAAGTCTTCTCCTCCAAGAGATGTCGATGTAGTGAAACCTCGGTTCAATGTGCTTCGTCCTCGAATGAAATGCCGGATTCTTTGCCAAGTGAATTGCGCTCGGCGCCATTTGGAGAGAATATTACCACTTCGCGTCTTCCCAAGTTCACCCAAGAAGTTCTGCAGCCAAACCATCTCTTTACTTGCTTCATCACATCGCTACGCATATTCTCGC
This sequence comes from Adenophora triphylla var. japonica, assembly GCA_022495995.1. Classification (NCBI taxonomy): domain Eukaryota; kingdom Viridiplantae; phylum Streptophyta; class Magnoliopsida; order Asterales; family Campanulaceae; genus Adenophora; species Adenophora triphylla. Next base: position 84,261 of record JAFEMH010002967.1, on the reverse strand, counting down.
TGCAAGTAATTAGTGAGCCACGATCTTTTGTAACTTAGAAGCCCGGGAGATTGTTGTACCACCCGATGTAAACACATAGCAGTAGTACTTCTCCTCCTTATCAAGATCACTTGATGCCAAGTCCGCATCAAACATAACCCCGCTAACAGCACTTCCTTGCTCGAGAAACACAGAGCCTTACGGCGGTACCCTTTAAGTAACGTAAGATCCACTTGACCGCTTCCCAATGTTGCTTTCCTGGATTGCCCATGAGAACCGGTGACTACTCCCACGCATGTGCAATGTCCGGCCTTGTCACGCGCCATTGCATACATGAGACTCCCACAGTGAAGCATATGGAGTTCTCTCCATCTTGTCACGCTCTTCCTTGTTCCTAGGCGAGTCCCTCTCGGATAGCTTGAAATGCAAACCCAATGGCGTCCTGTTGGCTTCGCCTCTTCCATACAAAACCTTGCTAAGACCTTCTCAATATATTACGCTTGTGAAAGAACCAACTTGCCCGACTCACTATCCCGATCAATCCGCATGCCCAAGATTTTCTTTGCCTCTCCCAAATCCTTCATCTCGAACCGTTCGACAGCGAGTCTTTAACCTTTGTTTACCTCTCTACTGCTAGAGCCCGCTATCAACATGTCGTCCACATATAACGGCAAGATAATATACCCATTGTCCGTGTTCTTGAAGTAGCAACAATGATCCGCCTCACATCGATAAAACTAATGTCGTGCATGAATCCATCAAATTTCTGTACCTTGCCTAGGAGCTTGTTTAAGGCCATACAAGCTCTTAGTCAATCTGCAAACTAGCTCCTCGCCACCCTTAGACAAGTAACCCTCTGGCTGTACCATGTAAATCTCTTCCTCCAAGTCCCCATGAAGAAAGGCCGTCTTCACATCCATCTGTTCAAGCAGCAAGTTGTCCGCCACTACTATCCCCAGAACCATTCTGATAGTGGTCATCTTCACAACCGGAGTGAATACCTCGGTGTAGTCAATACCGTACTTCTGCTGAAACCCTTTTACAACCAGTCTTGCCTTGTAACGCTTGCTACCGTCTGCTTCCTCCTTGATCCTGTAAACCCACTTATTATGCAGTGCCTTCTTCCCCTTAGGTAGTTTAGTCAACTCCCAAGTTTTGTTGGCCTTCAATGTGATCATCTCATCATCCATCGCAGCTTTCCACTTATTACAAAGTACACTACGAACTGCCTCCGCATAACATTCCGGTTCCCCATTATCTGTCAACAGCAAATAATAATTCGAAGGAGTATACCTGTCAGGTGATCCACGTAATCTGCTGGATCTACGCAGCGGAATATCCGGTTCTGGAGTACGTGGTTCATCTTCAGTGACCTCCTGACCATGGTCAACATGAACTGTCCTGCTCCCACCTGAGTCTGGAATATCCACCTCTACAACCTCTGGTTCCGAACTAGTACCATCAGATGCCCCCTTTCTATCCTTGTACAAAACCTGCTCATTGAATACCACATCTCGACTACGAATAACCTTATGGTTTTGATCATCCCAAAATTTATACCCGAAGTCATCCCCGCCATACCCAATAAATGTACACTTAACAGATTTAGCATCTAATTTAGTTCTCTCAGCAGAATCAACATGAACATAAGAAACGCAGCCAAATACGCGAAGAAAGGACAGATTTACCTGCTTGCCACTCCAAGCTTCCTCTGGAATTCCGTTCCCCAATGGAACCGATGGTCCCCGATTGATCAAGAAAGCTGCCGTGTCAACTGCATATGCCCAGAACGTCTTCGGAAGTCCACACTTCAATCTCATACTTCTAGCCCGCTCATTCAATGTTCTGTTCATCCTTTTTGCTACCCCGTTGAGTTGTGGAGTCTTCTTTGGAGTCTTCTCCATACGAATACCATTCGCAGCACAATATTCCCTAAACTCCCCGAGCTCATACTCCCGCCATTGTCTGATCTCAAGCACTTAAGCTTAAGTCCTGTCTGATTCTCCACCAAAGCCTTCCACTTCTTGAACACCTCGAAAGCTTCATCTTTCCCCTTCAAGAAATAGACCCAGACCTTCCTTGTAGAATCATCAATAAAAGTCATATAATATGACGCACCACCCAGAGATGTAACCGGAGATGGCCCCCACAAGTCCGTGTGAACCAGTTCCAACTTTGCTTCCCTCAATCCCCTACCTGTCCTTGAGAAATTATTTCTCCCTTGTTTGCCAAACATACAATCTTCGCAGATCCCCACGTTGACTGTCTTCAAACCCGGTAGTAGTCCCTTGGAACAAAGTACCTTCATCCCTGTCTCACTCATGTGACCCAATCGACAGTGCCACAAATCAGTATCACCCTTGGCTGCTGCCACCGCAATACTATCCTTGGTGTTGTTTGCCAAATACAAAGTACCCTCCTTATTACCCCGAGCGATCTCACAATCCTCCTTGGTAATAACCCAGTTCCTGTAGCCGAAAGTCACCTTGTAACCCTCTTCATCCAACTGCCCAACTGAGAGTAGGTTCTTTTTCAAACCCGGAATGTGCCTGACCCCGTTCAGATGTAGAACCTTCCCGTCCGATGCTCCTATTCTGACATCCCCCTTCCCCTTGATTTCCAAAGGCTCGCCATCAGCTAGATAGACCTTTCCGAAATCACCGGAAGTGTAATTATTCATCTCTTCCTTATGCCCGCAAGAGTGGAATGATGCCCCCGAATCCAGCACCCATGATTCTAGTGCACTACTGACACTCAGAACCAGTACATCATCACCTTTAACTGCCACATTCGCCTGATTGCCCTTACGATTTGGACAATCCCTCTTGAAGTGTCCCAATTCCTTACAATAATAGCACTGAACAGATCCCTTCGCAACCTTCGGTTTATCCTTGGTCTCATCAGCTTTGCCCTTTCCACTCACTCCGTTCTCCCTAGATTCGGTTCTCCCTTGTTTGCTAGTACCCGGCTTCCCCCTACTAGTAGTAGCTAAAGCCGCTCCCGATTTATTACTTGATGTCCCCAACTTCTTCATGCGATTTTCCTCACCTAAAAGAAAGTCTTTAACATCATCATATTTCAATTTTTTCTTACCTGCTGAAGCGTTGATTGCAGTCATCGTTCCGCTCCAACTTGCCGATAAAGAAGCTAGCAACAAGCATGCATGAACCTCATCATCGAACTTGATCTCCACCGCTGTCAATGAATCTATGACATCCATAAATTCATCGATGTGCTTAGTCAAGGATCCTCCCTCTTGCATCTTGAGACTACCCATCTTACGTATCAAATCAACCTTATTTGCAGCAGACGGAGTTTCAAATCTCTCAGTAAGATAATCCAATAGCTCCTTGGTGGTTGTCGCCTTCCTGGTAGTCTTCGCGATCCACTTTGACAAAGTAGATCTGACCACCCCTAGGGCTTTCCGATCCATGAGTTCCCATTCCTCCTGACTTACATCTTCCGGTTTGACACCCTTCAGAGGCTTGTAGAGATCCTTGTTGTACAAGAGATCCTCAATCTGCATCCTCCAATATCCGTAGTCAGACCCATCGAATTTCTCAACCGCCTGTTTGTCCTTGCCCATTCTTGATTGCTTGGAACAACTCCCTTGATCCTAAACCAAGAGCTCTGATACCAGTTGTTGTGAATATGGCCCTCCACAAACCAAGCAAACCACAAGAATAATAATCGCACACAAACAAAGCAAAAAGAAAATCAAAAGCACAGAAAAGACAAGAGAAATTGTTTACCCAGTTCACCAATTTGATTGGCTACGTCTGGGGGCACTACCAAGCCAGGATCTTGCACTATGTATGTAAAATATGTGTTACAACAAGTCTAGGGGCGGAATACCACTTATAATATATAGTAGGGAGTAAACCAAGCCCTAGATGGACAAGGGTTCCCTAAATTACGTCTAAAAAACCCGGCCCAGGATTTCCCTCCCCAGTCAACAGCGCGGCCGCGCACGCTATAAGCGCGGTCGCCCTCATCAATTGAGAAATCGTCACCATCCTCGACCCGACCGGCGCGGCGCTCGCCACCCCCGGCGCGGTCGCGCAGGAATAAGCAACTTCGAGCTTCACTTGCGGTCCAGGTGCGCGGTCGCGCTCACCACCTGCGTGGCCGCCCTCACCTCCAGCAACTTTAGACGAAAATTCCAACCCTTTTTGCTCCGATGTCTAGTCAGGTTGGTCTTCTATCCCAACACATCAAACTTCCAATAATTTGAGAATGTCTCAACTGAGCCATCGGTACTCCACTTTCATTCTTAGTAAGTGCAGCTGAAGGATCATATGGAGTCTTAGCTACTTTGCAATTCTTATAACCAAATTTCTCGATTATAATTTCGGTATAATGAGATTGCGATATGGTTATGCCACTAGTTGAACGAGTCAACTTAAGGCCAAGAATCACACTAGCTACTCCCATATCCTTCATCTCAAACTTACTCTTCAAGAATTCCTTAGTAGTATTAATTATCCTCATATCCGATCCAAACAACAGGATATCATCGACATACAGACATAAGACAATACTACTATCACCAATACTCTTGCTATAAACACACTTATCAAACTCATTAGTAACAAAGCCAAACGATGAGACAATTTTATCAAATTTCTCATGCCACTGCTTAGGGGCTTGTTTGAGTCCATACAAGGACTTAACAAGTTTACAAACCTTTTTCTCATTGCCAGAGGCCTCAAAACCTTCAGGTTGATCCATATAAATTTCTTCCTCTAGATCGCCATGCAAGAAAGCGGTCTTAACATCCATCTGATGGATAGGAAGATCATATACAGAGGCCAATGCGATAAGCATTCGGATTGTAGTCATTCTAGCAACTGGCGAATAGGTATCGAAATAGTCTATTCCCTCCATTTGTTTGAATCCCTTAGCCACTAGCCTAGCCTTAAACTTGTCAACGGTTCCATCCGGTTTCAGTTTCCTTTTGAAGACCCACTTACATCCTATCGTGCTACAACCAGGAGGGAGGTCGACCAATTCCCATGTCCCATTAGAAACAATAGAATCCGTCTCACTCTTAACAGCATCCTTCCACTGCTTGGCATCAGAAGTAGCCATAGCAGCTTTGAAGGTTAGAGGATCACCCTCGACATTGTAAGTGATGAAATCACTTCCAAAATCCTTGGTGGTCCTTGCCCTTTTGCTCCTTCTTGGTTCAATCTCATCGTCAGAATGAGTTGCACTGGAATCAACCCCCACATTTGTCAGCTCCTCTACTTGAGCAGGAATGGAATTAGTGGTTGGGTTAGATTCCTTAGGAAGTCCGTCCTTCATAGGAAACACATCCTCAAAAAATGTTGCATCACGTAACTCAACTATAGAGTTCACATCTATGCCAGAAATTTCAGATTTTATAATAAGAAATCTCAATGCATAACTTGTTTCAGAATAACCTATAAAGATAGCATCAACAGTTTTAGGTCCAAGCTTTTTTCCTTTTATGTACGGGTACAAGTACCTTTGCAAGGCACCCCCACACTTTTAAGTGTTTCAAGCTAGCCTGTCGACCTCTCCAAAGTTCAAACGGACTTTCCTTTCTATGTTTAGGAGGGACTCTATTCAGAATATGGCAAGCCGTATTCAAAGCCTCTCCCCACATATATTTGGGCAGTTCAGAACTTATGAGTAAACTGTTAATCATATCAGTAAGGGTTCTATTCTTACGTTCAGCAACACCATTTGATTGAGGGGTGTAGGGAGGAGTCTCTTCATGTACTATTCCGTTTTCTTGGCAATAATACATGAAGGGGATAGACTCATATTCACCTCCTCTATCAGACCTTAACCGTTTAAGTTTCTTGCCGGTTTGTGTTTCTGCTTCATTCTTAAATATAATGAATTTATCTAATGCTTCATCCTTAGAACTAAGCAAATAGACATAACAGTATTTACTAGCATCATCAATAAAGGTGAGAAAGTATTTCTTTTTGTCTTTGGTCAACACGCCATTAAATTCACAAATATCAGTATGAACTAAATCTAGAATTTCAGAATTTCTCACAACCGATTTAAACGGACCTTTTGTAGATTTAGCTTCAACACATACATGACATTTAGAATTTTTATCAATAGAATGTTTAGGAATAATATCTAAATTCATCATTCTTTTCACAAAATCATAGTTAATATGTCCTAAACGACCATGCCAAACATTTGAAGATTCAATGAAATAAGAAACAGGATAATCAATAGAACTAAAATTATTGTGCGAACAAACATTAGTTTCAACTCTAATTTTAAATAAACCATTCGAGGAATAACCTTTCCCCACAAAACTACCAGAATCCAAAATTATGACCTTATTACATTTAAATGAAATCTCAAATCCTTCCCTAACTAGACTAGAACCACTAATAATGTTGCGACGAATGTCAGGAACGTGATAATGCAAGGTAAGAATGCGCCCATTAGGAAATTTCAGGTCCACGCGTCCAGTCCCAAGCACCTTTGCAGCACTAGAGTTCCCCATCGTCACTGATCTACCTCGCTCAGGCTGGTAAGACACAAATAGCAATTTATCAGCACAAACGTGCACATTTGCCCCAGTGTCAACTAGCCACTCGTTGGGTTCATAGACAGTAAAGATTTCAGGATAAGAAGTTACATACTTTGTAACATTGCAGGTCAGAGCGTCAACCCCAGGTGCGTCAGAGTCAGGATCATCATAATCCTTCGGACCCAACACCATGTTGACATCAGGATGGTCATCAGCAGAGCCTTGTGGTCCTTTTCCTTTCTTGGACGGGCAATCCCTAGAAAAGTGTCCACCTTCTCCACAATTCCAGCAGTTCTGTTTTGCTTTTGGCTTTCTAAAGTTATTTTTCTTAACTTTAAGTTTATCATGGTTTTCTTTATCCTTAGAGTGAGTTTTCACACCTTTTCCTTTAAACTTGCTTTTACCAGTTACCATATTAGCAGCAGCCTCCACAGGTACGCTAGGTTGGTTACCATTATGCACCTCCTGAATCGCTATTGCATTCATCAACTCATTGAGTGTCAAGCTTCCAGTACGATGCTTGAGGATCATACCGAATTCCCCCCAAGATCGAGGAAACTTCTCAATAATAGCCATGACAGCGAACTTATCAGGAAGTCCCATGTCAGCATCCTTGAGTGATTGCAAAATGATTTGGAGTTCGTGCACTTGATCGGTAACCGACTTTCCCTCACTCATGTGATAATTCAGGAACTTTCCCACTTGATACTTTTCCACACCGGAGTCATCGATGCTGTACTTCGTGGAAAGCGATTCCCACAGTGACGCAGCAGTGAGAGGAGCAGAGCAATAAACATCAAAGAGTGCATTAGACAAAGCTGACAAAATGCATCCTCGAACAATATCATCCTCCGCTCCTTCCACGCTTTAACAAAGACCCACACTAACTGGATCATCGCCATTCAGAGCGGGACATTTGGATGTCAGCATACCAGACATGCCCTTAATTGACAGCCAGATCTTCATGCGTTCAGACCAACGCTTGAAGTTCTTGCCACCGAACTTCTCTGAAAGATCGGAGGTGTCAACTAGGGACTTAAAGGGAGAGCTAGAGGAACTACCAGACATAATCAAATAAAAATATTTTCTCTTAGACTGTTGGAAATTAAATTATAGCACCACAGATTAAACAGATAATTTAATTAATAGTAGGGGATTTATTGATCAAGTCAAGAACGTACCAATAAGCCAATAGCAAAACCGAAAGCAAGGAACAGGATCAGGAAAGCAGACAGAAACAATAAAACAAACGATTAGAAAACTTATCGTGATTTGATCGAGTCGCCTTAGGAAGACCGTCCTAAGAGAAAATATTGCCCCCAATTGGTGCAACTCAGGTACAGGCAAATTTCTCCGAGGATAAAACGATCACGAATTACGTACCACAAAATGGCACACAGGTAGGTAATCACCGGCGGTCCTATCTCAGTCGCCTTGAATCTCATGAACGAATCTCTATGAACGGGAGTAATTTAGCAATGAATTAAAGCAAGAGAATTATGTTTCTCTTCAATATTTCATGGTAAAAAATGGCTGGAGGGATTAGAGTATTTATACATATGGTATACTAGGATTTTTAAGCCTTAAAAAGACCTAAAACTGATCCAATTCGGCCAAGGAAAAACACCAAAAACGACGTCAGCGCGGCCGCCCTCGAGGCTTGCGCGACCGCGCTAACCTCCAGCAATATTTGGAGAACTCTCGGCCCTTAAGCGCGGCCGCCCTAGGCCTAAGCGCGGCCGCTCTCCATGGCAGAAACTCCAACGTGTTTTTTTCTTGGCCAAAAATCAATTCAAGTCCAAGACACTCCAAGGTCATGGATCTATGAACTCCATACCACATATACAAAATATTCCAACATACCATACAATCAGACGAATTCATATAGAAGTTTCTGCACATTTTTTCAAATGTATTTAACTTTTATATCTCCTGATTGATTCTGTATCATAAGATGAAATTTGTGGATCTTTGTAGCAAATTTTCATAGTTGGTGATTTTTCTGGACTTTGAGAAAACAGCAATGAAAGTGTACTGTTTTACATGTGCACAAATGACATTCTTTAAATATATTTTGACCATAACATATTGAATAATTGATAACTACAGAGTTGGTGGTAGTAAAAATTGATCGTATTTTAGTAGTTTAGTTGAAAACTGAGAATTTATCGATAAGTTAAGTTATCAGTTATTTGGTCGTCGGAGTAAAAAAAAAAAAAAAAGGTTGCCGAAGTTGGTAGTTGTCGAATTTGTTTATCAGAAGGCGGGGTGGGGTGACCTAAGGTGAAAGTTGTTGGAGACAAAGTAAATTCATAAAAATGGCGGACTTAATAAAATGATGGGAGGGTGAACTTAGTAAAATGAGAATTAGAGTGTACTTATTAAGTTAGGAACTATATGGTTAAATGAAATATACCTTATTTTAGAAGGTAAAATTGATAAGTTTGAGAGATTATATGATAAATCCTCCTCATTTCATTGGATGACCCTTATTTCAAAATTACTAAAATTCATTTAATGGTCAAAAATATAAAAAGTACTTAAATTGTTGAAGTTATATTGATTTGGCACCTGAACTTTTTTTTATTTTTGTTACAAAGAAGGTATCTTTCCGAAATTTATGTTGTATCCATAGTATCTCAAATTAGCGACATTCATTTTCACGTCTCGTTAAATAGACATTTAAAATGCACATACTAAATTTTCAAGGGTGAATATGAAAAATCCAACCCATCTTCTTCCTCACCTCCCACCGGCCACCACACCCTCTGACACCTCCCTCTCCCCACCACCCTATTTCAATCCCTTTCTTCTCACTACTTCACCAAAATTTTGGGGAAGAATTATTAAACATTTCAATTGAATGTTTTAGTAGAGATTGGGGTGGATGGGGTCTATATTGTTGGTGGTGTAGTGAGAAAAGAGGTGTCGAATGAAGAGAATGGAGGTAGGGCAGAGAGAAAGAGGTGGAAGAGGTGTGGTGGGGAGGTGAGGAAAAAGAAGATGAATTGGACTTTTCTATTTTATCCTTGATAATTTAGTCATGTTATTGCACATTTATATTTAACGAGAAAATTGGATGTTGTTAATCTAAATATCTTATATGCAATAAAAAAGTAATGGATGTATTTTTTTCGCAAAAAAATGGGTTTAGATATCAAATACACATATCCAATAGTTTGGGTATTTTTTCTTTTTTCAATTTTTCCTATATTATTCCAAGGTATATATTTAGAATATTAGTCTATATCATGGATATGGACAAATAGTTGAGAAGTTGATTTATAAGTTTCTTTTTGAATCAAATTCTCAAGTTTTTCATCAATTTAAATATTTCACAAGTTTTTATATTGTAATATATTATAATGATATGCAATATTTAAAAATTATAATAAATCATTATCAATATTGTCTCCTGTCATCATCGCCACCGTGCAGGGGCGGATACAGTATGGCGTCAGAAAGTGCAAATGACCCACCTGATATTTTGAAAAAAATTATCAAGTATTTATAAATATACGGAGTATATCTATAGTATAAATGAGGCCTTCCCCATGAACAGTGGTATGAACAGTTTCAATGGGGGAATTTCCCATTTTGCCCTCATACATTTGTCCCTTTCCCATTTTGCCCTTAAAAAAATTTAATTAAATTTTTTTTTTTTAAAAATATCACGTGGCCTTGGACACGGGCATGTACTAATATATATACTCCCTTCGTCCCAGTTCATTAGATACCAAAAAAAATGGCACACATATTAAGGAAAGGTAAGAGAGAGAAAAAGTGGAGAGAGAATGTTGTGAGTGTAAAAGTAAAATAGGAGAGAGAATGTTGTGAGTGTAAAAGTAAAATAGGAGAGAGAATGTTGTGAGTGAAAAAGTAAAATAGGAGAGAGAATGAGTGGGGTAAATAGTGAAAATTCCTTTCCATTTTGGGTAAGTATCAATTGGTGTGGGACAGACCAAAAAGAAAATAAGTATCAATTGAACTGGGACGGAGGGAGTATATATATATATGGTGCAAACTGTAATTTTTGAAAGAAGAGGGATGCAAAATGTAAATATGTGAAAGTTAGATAAAACTGGATGCAAACTGTAAAGTAAATATGTGAAAGTTAGATAAAAGTTTTATCTAACTTTCACATATTTACACTTTGCATCCCTCTTCTTTCAAAAATTACAGTTTGCATCCTATATTTTTTTTTCACACCCTCACTCTAAATCCTAGATACGCCACTGTTGCCGTGGTCACCGGAAGGTCGCCAGAAATCGATCACTGGTCGCTGAAACTCGATCGCAGGTCACCACTTGATGCTGTACTATAATCATGATACAAAATTATTTATTGAGTATGCAGTATGTTTACATGATGATATAACATGCAAATAAACTTATGTAATGTTATGATACTTTCTTAAATTTATGACACATTCCCTCCAAATAGTCTCTACTAATATAATAACAGAAGAGCCTTAGGAATAGTTGAATAGTGTTTGGAGCCAAAAATAAAGGGCATTTTAGTGATTTCACATGGTGGTAATTATGTAGATAAAGCCCGGAAAAAAATAAAAGGCTAAAAAGATAACACATGTAAGAGAAAGGCTGATGTAAATTTTGAAATTCAAATTTAATCTTTTACTCCTTCTCACTTTACATTCAATAGAGACACACACCAACACACACACGGAAGACATACACTGAAAACACACAAAATAAACTCACTTCTTACTTTTATCCTTGCAGATTGCAGATTGAAGGTGGGCTTGAGTGGGGAAATCGGATCGGAGTTAGATTGAAGATCCTCTCGAATCAGAACGATTATCTTTCTATATTTTTTATATTTGTATTTCAAACACACATACACATAGGAACACAAAAAAAAGACAAAAAAAAAAAAAAACAGATTAAAGTCGTGGTTGGATGAAGTCGCCGACAGGAGAGCGGGAAGAATTGCATCATCGGAGTCGCAGCTGTGAAATCGAAAAATTTTAGTGGTAAGAATAAAAAAATCTCATATTCCTTCTAATTGAATAAACTAAACTAAAGTTTCCTTTGAAAATTTGTGACTTCTCTCAATCGTCTATTTTGTAGATTTAGAAGATGAAGATTACCAAATCGTTTATGCTGGGTAAGAAGAGGAATCAGGAGGGTTCAATAGCCTCAAGTGGTTCTGCTGTGACAGGTATGGGATCTAATTTTTTGACATTTGAACCTAAATTTCAAAGGTGATTTACTGATTAAGTGATATTTGTTACTTATCTTCTTCCTGCTCTATGATATATATATATATATATATATATATATATATATATAAATTTATGTAGTTATGTATTATTCTTAGATCCATGCTTAATTTTATTGTATTTGATATGTTTTTAGATGATAGTCAAGTCCGACCCATTTTGTCATATTTATCGTCGTCGTCACAGGGGCGTGCCTTATTTCATCTTTCCAATTGTAAGTTTAAATATTTATTTGTGTTATGTTTTCATATTTTCAAAGGGTTCGCTCCCGAGTTTTTAACTGCGAGGAAAGAAAGTGAAGTGAAGGGAGGGGAAGGGAAGGGAGGGGGAGAAAATGACGTTAACATTCATTTCCTCCCAAACCGCGCTCTCACGGGGTGATTGAAAGGGACAGAAATGAGGCCTCCATTTCCTACCATTTCCTCGCTCAAAAATCTCAGGAGCGCGGTCATTTAGGAAATACGCTTTCATTTCCTCCCTTTTCCTTCACTTTTCCCGCAAAATTAAACTCGGGAGCGGACCCTAACTATATACTCCTCCGTCCCGCCTGACTTTGGATTTTCGGTCAATATGATCATACTTTGACCAAGTCATTTAAACCAAAAATTGAAAAACCTAATAAAATTTTAAAAATTGTTATTGAAAATGTTTTTAATCATTATAGAATTAAAAATTCCAAATTTTTACTATGATCATTATTTTTGCTTAAATGAATTGGTCAAAGTAAGATCATATTGACCAAAAATACTTCGTTGAGCGGGACGAAGGGAGTATTATAATTTTCTTTTCAATATTTTTATTATTTTGAAAAAATTTAATACTCTGCTTGATCTTAAATAAATTCTTCTTACTTATAGTGGATCATTCTAAGTTAAATTCGAGGAGCGCGTGTGTTCGCAAGGAAAAGTATATGGGTTCACTATCGCAAACAAAATGGGTGAGTGTAAGTGAAGGCGAAGGTTGTTCTTTTACGCCGGGTCAATGTGTTAGTATATTTGCTGGAGAAACTTATGTTCATTCATCTTCCCTGCATTGTAAGTATTTATTTCCCCTTTTTACATTTTTAAAAGTTAATTAACTTTGTTTGTATTTTTTTAATATATTTTATTTTATGTTTCTTTTTGAATATTAGAAATTAATCTTCTTATAATAATTCCTTCTTTTTTATTTTGAATTTTTTTTTTTTCGAAATGGAATATAATGTCGTTCTCCTTATACATTTTGGTTTGAGTCAATAATTTTTTTATGTTATTCACAATTTATTTTAATTTGTTATAGAATGATTGAAAAAAACAGTCTATCTATGTAACACGTTACACGTGTTTAGTGTATTTATGAATATATATTTATGTAACATTTTTATATCCATATATTTTAATTAATAATTTTTTGCATTTGTTTGTTTTTACTTTGTGAGGTTCATTAAGGCTTATTTATTAGTACCGTAATTATTTCTTTATTTGTTTCAGATCAGGATTTTGTTCAAACCACTCCAGCTAGGAAGATTTCATCTTCACAAAGGCCTTCTTTAGTTGATGTTTCAAATAGTGAGTTTCAGTTATTATTTTTCATTAATTTTTCCTCAAACTTTTTTTCAAAACATATTTAATATAATTGTAGTCCCTTATTTTTTATAATTGATGATGACAAACATTATTTATCACTTTAATATAATTTTGTTAACCTTAGTGGCCAAATCAAGTTTAATTTCGAAGACTACCTTTCATTGTAAAAAGAAGAGTTCTTTATCACAAAATGAAGGGATTATATCAAGTGAGCTTGAAGGTAGTTCCAACTTATCACGTAAACGTGTGAAGGTCTCTTGTGGAGCGTCTAATGTTCAATTATCTTCTTTGCCATGTAAGTATTGTTTATTAATTTCTTATCTTTTTCATTTTTGTTATTTCCTCTAATTCAAACTTACTTTTAGTGTATATGTTTCGTACTTATCTTAAATTGATTTTTCTAAAATTAAATCTATGATCACTAATTATGTGATATTAATTTATTTAATTTGTTAATTTAAAATAAATTCTCATAAATACTATTGTTCTAAATTATTAATTTTTTATTTACTGTAATTTTCGTTCATTTTTTTTACAGCCACTAATGATGTTTCAAGCAGTTTCATTCATCCATCTTCATCTTCTCAAAGTTGTGCTTTCCTTGACATTTCAAATTGTGAGTTCCAAAGTTTATACGTATTATATTGGTATTTGTTTTAGTTAATAACAGATTATTAAATTTCCTTTCTTTTATAATTTTGGGAACAACTATTTTGTTTTTAAATTTGTTTTACGCTTATATGAATGTAGTGGCTCAATCGAGGTTAAGTTCGAAAAGGACACGTATTTTGAAGAAAAATGCAACGGGATCAGTATTGCCAATCACAATCACAGAGGATCGTCCAAGCATGGTTGAAAATAATTATGGTCGAGTGCGTGAACGAGCGAAAGTCTCAACCGAAGGAATTAATATTCATTCGTCTACTTTGATACGTAAGTATATGCTTATGCAATATTACAGTTAATTTTACGTTATTTGGATTTAAGTTTATTTAATTTATTTTTCTTATAATTTATGTAAAAGTTTATTATCTATTTTTGTTTATTTTATTAGGTTATTGGGATATTGGTGATGCTACTTATAATTGTTCATTTTGTGGAGCTTATTTTTGGTATGAAGAGAGATTGGCTCGATCTTATAGATCTCGATCACCAAAATATGGATTGTGTTGCAATCAAGGAAAAATCCGTCTTCCTTCGGTGAAGCCTCCTCCCACACAGCTGGAACATTTGTTGTTTGGTCACTCAGAAAAGAGTAATCATTATCGACAACACATTCGGTCGTATAATAACATGTTTTGCTTTACATCTTTGGGTGGAAAAATTGATCGGAGTGTTAATCAAGGTCGTGCTCCTCCTGTTTTTAAGTTACATGGGCAGAACTACCATTTAATGGGGAGTTTGTTACCTTCACCCGGTGACCAGCCAAAGTTCGCGCAATTATATATATATATGACACAGCAAATGAGGTAGCTAATCGAAAATCTTCTGTTAGGTAACTCTGCTTAATATATTCTGTTCATTTTATTTTACTTACTCATTATTGCTTACAGAATGTTTCCTCCCCCAGCTTCTGATTTAGTTTTTTATTCTGTAGGCAGGGTGGTTCTGGGGATGATTTAAGTGACGAAATTATCGAGGATTTAAAGTTAATGTTAGATCAGAACAATGTCTTGGTACAATCGTTTCGAATGGCTAAAGAAAAACTGATGTGTAGTGAAACTAAAGAAGTCACATTGAAGTTGATTGGTAGGCGTTCTGCAGATGGTAGAGTGTACAATTTACCGTCTGCATCGGAAGTAGCTGCATTGATTGTTGGTGACTTTGATAGTTCTTCGCCTGACCGAGATATTATCATTCAGTCTAGAGCTGGAACACTTCAACGTATTAATCAACTCAACCCGTCTTATTTAAGTCTCCAATATCCGTTGTTATTTCCATATGGAGAAGATGGATATAGAGAAGATATTCCTTTTCATAATTGTCGAAATGTGGTACAAAAAAAGTGTGAAAAGGGTTAGTATTCGGGAGTATTTTGCTTATCGATTACATGAAAGGGATGGGGATTCTAAGATAATTTTCTTCTCTAAGAGATTGCTCCAGCAATACCTTGTGGATGCCTACACGATGGTTGAGTCATCAAGATTGACTTATATCAGACTACATCAAAAACAATTACGTGCGGAAATGTATAGGGGTTTACAAGAAGTTGTCTTGAAAGGAGACTGTGATGCAACCAAAATTGGGAAAAGAGTCATATTGCCTTCCTCTTTTACGGGTGGTGTTAGATATATGGTTCAAAATTATCAGGATGCAATGGCTATTTGCAGGTGGATTGGATATCCTGATTTATTTTTGACACTGACGTGTAATCCTAAATGGCCCGAAGTAGTTCGATATCTTGAAAATGGTGTTTCAAAACCCGAGGACCGGCCAGATATTTTGTGTCGAATATTTAAAGCTAAACTTGATGGAATGATACGTGACATTAGGAAGAATAAGATATTTGGTGATATCAAAGCAGGTTCGTTTAACTTACCAAATTTTAGAGATCGTAAATAACTTGTCACATGAGTATTTATCGATTCTATTTATCAATTAATGAACTGATAAATTTTTTTTCTTCAGTCATCTATACCATTGAATTCCAGAAACGGGGTTTGCCTCATGCTCACATATTGTTGTTTCTTGCAACTCAATTTAAATGTCGCTCACCAGAAGATATTGATACGATTATTTCTGCTGAAATACCCGATGAAATTGTTGATCCAGTTTATTTCAATGCTGTTAAGGATTTAATGGTTCATGGTCCGTGCGGGAAAGACAGGCTGAATTCTCCGTGTATGATTAATGGGCGATGTTCAAAGCATTATCCAAAAAAATTTGTGCCAGAGACTCGAATAGACGAAGATGGCTATGCTGTGTATAGAAGAAGAGATGATGGGAGAACTATTTTGAAAAACGGTATTTACTTGGATAATCGTCATGTCGTCCCTCATAATAGGTATTTGTTGGTTACATACGGTGCACATTTGAATGTTGAATGGTGCAATCAGTCGCGTGCAATCAAATATCTGTTTAAGTACATAAACAAAGGCAATGATCGACTGACGGCCACGTTTTGTCAAACATCATCCGGGAAAGTGTTGAACAGTGTGGTTGATGAGATTAATCTATATTATGATTGTCGATATGTATCTTCTTGTGAAGCTGCTTGGAGATTATTTGGTTTTGAAATTCAATATAAAGACCCTCCTGTGGAACGTTTGAGTTTTCATTTGCCAAATGAACAGAATGTTATCTTCTCTGATTCTGATAATATTGAGTCCGTTCTACAACGTGATTCAGTTGCCCACAGTATGTTCTTAGGTTGGATGGAAGCGAACAAGAAATACGTTGAAGGCAGACATTTAACTTATTCACAATTTCCGACATTGTTTGTATGGAAATCTGATATTCGTGAATGGGTTCCAAGGCAAAGAGGATTTTCAATAGGCAGGATTTTTTTTGTTCCTCCCGGATGTGGTGAAATATATTACCTGAGGTGCTTATTAAATAAAGTTTGTGGAGCAAAGAGTTACAGTGAAATTCGTTTTGTGAATGGTATTCAATGTCAGACTTTTCGTGATGCTTGCTTTGAGTTAGGTTTGTTGAATGATGATGGGGAATATATTGAAGGTTTTGTCGAAGCTAGCAATTGGTCAACTGCTTCCTCAATGAGAAGTTTGTTTGCGACTTTATTGACCTTCGGATGTATGAGTAAATCTGAGCATGTCTGGGACAAGTGTTGGACTTATTTATGTGAGGATGTTCTTCATAATCAAAGGTCTATCCTTAATCATCCAGGTTAGATTGTCATTTGTTTAAATGCAGTTCAAGAATTATTAGATAATTGTGATGCTATTTTTATGCCTATATAACATCTTTATTCTATTTTTTTCACTATCCAGGTTTGCTTTTGAATGAAATACAAGTTCGTAATTTTGGTCTTCTTTGAAATTGAGAAGATCTTAAAGAAACAAGGACGGAGTTTGCTCGAGTTTACTATGCTCCCATACCCTACTGCTGAGTACTTTCAAGTCACGAGCAATCGATTAATTCATGATGAGATGTGTTATGATAGAGAAAGTTTGGAAGTTGAATTCAAAGAACTTGTGGATAATTTAAATGATGATCAACGAGAAGTGTATAATGTCATTTATGAATCATGTTTTGAAGAAATTGGGAAGATGTTCTTTGTGTATGGGTATGGAGGGAGTGGCAAGACCTATATCTGGCGAACTTTATCTGCTCGATTGAGGTCTCAGGGGTTTATTGTTTTGAATGTTGCCTCGAGTGGCATTGCTTCATTATTGCTACCCGGAGGTCGTACTGCTCATTCTAGGTTTGCGATTCCTTTTAATTTAACGGAAGATTCAGTATGTAATATTAGTCAAGGAAGCCCTTTAGCAGAGTTACTAATAAAGGCACATTTGATAATATGGGATGAAGCACCAATGGTAAATAAACACTGTTTTGAAGCGTTAGATAGGAGTATGAGGGATATAATGAGAGTTGTTGATTATAAGAGAAATGAATTGCCGTTTGGTGGAAAGAGTATTGTGTTTGGTGGAGATTTTAGACAAATTCTTCCTGTAATTCCAAAGGGGAGCAGACAAGATATTGTTCATGCTACTATTAATTCGTCTTATCTATGGAAGCATTGTGTAGTGCTGAGGTTGACAAAGAATATGAGATTACAAGGATTGGATTCAAGTGTAAATTCTGATAAGTTAAGACAGTTTGCTGATTGGATAGCTAGAGTTGGAGATGGTAAAATCAATGAGCCAAATGATGGTATTATTCCCATTAAAATTCCAAAAGAGTTTTTACTTGCGAGATTTGATGATCCGATTATTGCAATGGTTGAAAATATATATTCTGAGTATTTGTCTGGACGTAATGATTTATCTTACTTTGAAGAAAGGGCAATTTTGGCTCCAACATTAGATGTGGTTAATGCTGTTAATGAGTATATGGTTTCGTTGAATGTTGCTGAAGGAAGGACGTATTTAAGTTCTGATGTTGCATGCCATACTGATCAAAGTTCTGAGTCTTTGAATGATCTTCATACTCCTGAATTCATAAATAGTATATCTATTTCCGGGCTTCCTGATCACAAATTGAACTTGAAAGTTGGCACTCCTGTGATGTTGATTCGTAATTTAGATTCTTCACTTGGTCTTTGTAATGGGACGCGTTTGATAATTACTAGACTTGGAAATCATGTTCTCGAAGGAGAAGTCATTTCTTCCGGTGATATTGGTAGAAAAGTTCTAATTTCCAGAATGTCATTGACACCATCGGATACGAGAGTTCCATTTCGATTTGAGAGGAGACAATTTCCGTTGATGATCTCATATGCCATGACTATTAATAAAAGTCAAGGTCAATCATTAGCTGTCGTTGGTCTTATCCTGAAAAGGCCTGTTTTTTGTCATGGACAATTATATGTAGCTTTATCCCGAGTCAAAAGTCCGGATGGTCTTAAGATATTGATATGTAATGATGATAACCCTGGTGAATCCGATGTTTGTACTGACAATGTAGTATATAAGGAAGTCTTTCATAATGTATAAAAGTATTATCTAATGTTTGTACTGACAATGTAATCTTTAAGAATATTTTTCATACTACATAAAAGTTCTTTACTTTTTATTTAAGTTTATTTATTGCATATTATTTGTAATAGTAATGCCCCGTGCATCGCACGGGTGTATACCTAGTTATCTATATTTCCACTGTAACTACCTAAAAGATCTTTTTAAACACTATACAAAACTTAAAATAAACACAAATTTCATGAACATATAATGTCCTAATCGAAGATATTTATGTATTGAAAAGCAAAAAACAAAACAATTAACATCCACAACAAATGGTTCTACAATTTAATTATGTCCTCGCAAGTTGCATTGAGATAATAGCAACATTTGATTTAACGTAATTCAGGTACTCCCTCCCTCCCTCCCTCGGTACCACCCAAAAATATATAAATTTTTATTTTGGATGTCCAATTTAAAAAGACACATTCAAAATAGAAATCTTTTAACATTTTTTTATTCATGAGACATATTTATTATACTCATAATAATTATTCACTTACTATTCTCTACCTCACTTTCTCCCTCCTACCTCACTTTTTCATTCATTTCTCACTTTTCATACTTATAACTAGGGATGACAACGAGTCGGATTCGGAACAGATCGGTCTTGATTCGAACCCGATCCGAATTTTAATTTTGTCGTTTCGAACCCGATTCAACCAAAAAATTTAAAATTCTGCGACCAACCTGATTCATCCAAATTATATTAAAAGTCTATTTTTAGTTCAAATATGATTGAGTAAAATTTATTATTAAATACAATGTTTGATATTTCATAGAAAATAGTTAAAAATCTCACTTACAAATACAAATAAATGAATAAAATTTAGGAAAATGTTAAAAATATATTTTATTTATCTTTTAAATTAACCTTTTATTTAGGGTTAGGGCGGATCGGGACGGGTTTCGGTTGAGTCAATATGATTCGGGTCGGGTCGAGTTTCTGTCGAATCTGTTGTGTGATTCGAATCCGATCGAATTTTAAGAATTGCAAACCAAACCCTAATTTTTTGGATTGAAATGTCTTTGATTCGATCGGGTTCGGTCAAATTGTCATCCCACTTATAACACTTATTTAACTATACAATTTTGTTTAATTTTTATACAAAAAAACCAACTTTATATTTTTTCGAGGGGACGAGAAAATAATTAAAAGTAAAGAATTAATTCGAAGCCGTTAATTCCGATTCGAATTACCAAGTTGACAGACATAAAATCAAGACAAAAACTTGTGTGAGAACACTATGACCCGTCTCATCCATGAGACGGGTCGGATCCATGACCCATTACCCGCCCAACAAAGCCAACTCACGCCTCCGCCTAAGTTGTTTGTGATACGGGCGGTCGCCTGCTCGGAATCGCCGCCGCCCAAGATTGTCACAACCCACATTTGTCTTGGCCCAATCCTTCAGCCAACATTGCCCATTTGTGAAAAGTAATAGTTACTATAACATAATGTAATGACTGTATGCATATAAATAATAGTTTGTATACATTAAAGTAATACATATATACAGAAAATAATAGTGTTTTTTCCTATGTTTTCTTCGTTTGACAAAAGTAATACTTATTATAACTAAAATGTAATAAACGTGTTATTTATATATAATAGTATTTGTACATAATTGTAACACATATGTATAGGTATCTATATGTTTTCATGTAAAAGTGTTACATTATCTATAGAAATATGTTACAATTTCATCTATCAAAGTGTTACATTTACTTGTATAAACTATTACATTCATATACATAAGTTATTACATTTCAAATGTAATACATATAGTTTGTATTACATTTGAAAAAAATGGGTAAAAACGAGCTTTTGTTTTTTTAAAACAGGTATTACGTTTACTTATGACCAATGTTACTTTATATGTATACAGTCATTACATTAAGAGATGATAACTATTACTTTTTCTCTGAAAAAAAATAATATAAAAAAAAAATTAAAAAAAAAAAAAATTGGCCTATAAAAGGCTGCCACGTGGCGGCCACGCCTACGTAATCATGATCGACTGCCTCATACATGCATTTAATCCTTGTTCTCACAGGAGACCGGTCTAAAATCAATAAGTCATTTTTGAACAAAAGCTGAGATGCATAATGACCGTCCGTCCGTCCATGGATTAAGGAAACGACCAAAAACAAGTGTGCCGGGCCCACACCAGTTGGAAGGCATGATGATAGCACATGCATCAAAATTTTGATAAGCGCTTCAACGGTGAGGAAGGGAGTGGGAGATATTTTTGTTACCCACCATTTAATCCTTTTCTTTTCTTTGTTTTGTTTGTTTTCTTGCTTAAAATTGACCGACATAAGTGTTTGCACCGTTTATTAGAAGAATAATTACAAAAATACCAAATACTCCCTCCCTCCGTTCCATTTTCCATTTGAAGCTTTACCTTTTGTTAAAACGGGTGTTCCGTTAAAAACTTCATCTTTTCTATAATGACAAATAATTTTTACTATTTCACCCACTAATTATCTCTCCTACTTTACTTTTATACTCACGACACCAATCAACTCACTATTTCATACCCCACTTTCTCTCTCCACCCAAATAATTTAAACCTTCATCATTTTAAAGATGACACGCAAATTAAGAAAAAAAATTAGTGGAGTAAGTGTTGCTTACTCCACTAAATGGGACGGAGGGAGTATACTACAAACTCGTTTACAATAAAGGTAACATATAATTAATTAACAATATAATGTAACTTGCTATTGAGTCTAGTTATAAATAATGTAACTCAATTGGATTTGGATGACGTTAATTTTCATTAACGAATAATATAACAAAACCAAATACAATACAATATTGGATGAACAATAAATTACATACCATAAATTTCAACAAATCAAAGCCAAAATCAAACCCAATATCAAACCCAAACTCAACCAAAATCTTGCAATTTCAAACCCGGCAAAATCGATTTGAACCCCAGTCAAAATCAAATAAAAAACTGCAAAACTCTAAGTTTCAAACCAAGAAATTTTGAACATAATCAATGGATTCTTTAATCTCGTTGCCTTAGCCAACCCAAAATCCGCAACATGAGCATCAAAATTCGATTTCAGCAAAATATGATTCGATTTCACATTCCTATACACAATCAACGACGAACAATCATGGCGAAGATAGCACAACCCTTTGAATTTTTCTTCTTTAGATCTATGCCCAGGTTTGAGATTTAAAATAGGATTTTGATTTGATTTGATTTCACATCCATCTTCATAGATGCATTTGCGAGTGTGTGTGTGTGAGTGTGTGCAAACACCTGCAATCTATTGTGTAGACTCAATCTTAGCACCAATTCAGGGTCCAATGAGATTTGAAAATTTTCTTCATTTGATTTAATCCCAAATTTAGGATTTAAAATGAGATTTTGATTTAAAAAAATGATTTATGCTCATATCTGTGATTTAAAGGATTTTTTTTTTGGTGGAAATGGTTATGGAAGTGTAGAGCCATTTATGTTTGTGGGATGTGAAGGTGATGCTACACCGCCAAACGGGTTATACAGGACTGACAAGAGGTAGCAACGATGTCCGATCCGGAAGAAAGCTCCTCGGGTCCGATTTAATGTCAGACTTACAAGACAAATCACCGTTAGAGTTGGGGGGCCTTTCCCCCCAAAACCCTCCGGCATGAGAATCATCAATCTCATTCATAACATATATTGACATAATCTTTAACATTTCTAGAGAGAGAGAGAGAGGAGAGAGAAAGCTTAAACTTAGCATCAGAAGGAGGCTGGAAAATTTTGGTGGTGTTTGTAGTGGTTTTGTTGATAGCGGAGATGGGTGGTGATTTGTGGTGGTGGGTGGCGAGTATGAGATAAGGAAGAAGACTACCAACCTCATTAAATAGGCTAACGAATTTTAAATATATTTGACATGTGTTAGTTTTTTTTTTTTTCTTATTCCGTTGTCATTTCAGTTATTTTTTTAACGTCGTTAGGGTACGTTGCATAATATGTAACGACATGATAAAGTACGTTACATTAAGATATCAATTCTTAGTATGTTTCATTAATTGTAACAAACACCAAATTACGTTCCATATATTTGTCGTTTACCCATTTATTAGATCTATACAGCTATTTGTAGACCCCCATATATTGTACTAGTGAGAATTTCATCCGATCTAAAATACATGTTATTTTATGATTTAAATTTCGATTCAAAATACATGTCATTTTGAAGTTAAAAGTCTTTAAATGTCAACTTTACCGATATATTGAAACTTGTTCTATTTTATTAATTGTACTTCTTGTGTATGGTGTAATGTAAAAGAGAGATATAATAAATAAAAATATATTTGGTACATATTTTATAAAATTATAGTAATAATTGTATCTTGAAAACTTGTGAAAGGAATACATATTATCAATTTCATTTTACTTACTACCCCATTAATAGTTTTCTATTGTAACTATAACCGTCATCTTCTTCCCTTTTTTCCAGTAAAATTCTTCTTCCTCCTCTAGCTGAGATCCGTCTTCTTCCTATTTAATCTTTCTTATTCCTTCAATTCTTAATTACTTATTTTGATTAATTTGTTAAGTCCAAATTTTGCAATTTTTTTTGGTCAATTTGACAATTAATAAATCCAAAAATGGAATCAATTTTGATGCTATCAAGCCAAATATGATTGTACAAGCTGACTTGAACAGAGAAAAGGGGATACTCCGGCTATCCTCTTTGAATGGTCACCTACACGCATGCACAAATGTCAACTAGACAGGGGGTGTCTCCGGCGTTATCCCTCCGGCGTGAGAGTAAGTTGACCGGTCTTTAACAAGCAAATAACAATGGAGTTCTTAGAGAGAGAAATCTTAGAAGAGTGAGAAAGAGACTTATATAATGACATTTTTCATGTTGCTTTTATACTCCCATGCATCATATGTCTTGCACATAGCAGACACTTGTCAATCATCAACAAAAGGTGTCAACCACCCCAAGTTAGTGGAGATGCACTGTTCACCCTGTCAAATCACTCCATATTAACGGTTATGGTGGGATCCATATGTAATATTAGTTTGAACATCATTGAAAGTCATTAGTCACGTAAGTCGCCCAGACGACAACCAAAGGAGCCGACAATCCTCATATTGCCGCTAATCCTATCCTCCACTCAGGCAACATTCTCGCCTGTTGATTCTATCAGTACATGTCACTCATAACCAAGGAATACTTTTCGCTTGGACTTACTCTCACGCGCCGGTCTATGCATATAGCTTCATTACATATGCCGCCTCACTATTTTGGGCCTACTTTAATACAAATATTATACGTGTTTGCCCAGTTGGCCCTTTTCGCCGTATTGAACCTAATTTACTGTTTCAGACCCAGATTTATTTTTCATAATTACATCAAATTTTTAAATTTGTTGTTTCTTCAAATTTTATTTTGAATAAGTTTGAATAAGAAGAATGGAAATAATAAGCTCCGAAGCAATTATTTTGAAAATGGACCGAAAATGATTATCTTACTTGGCATATTAGGTGCTTAATTTATATTTTTCTTTCATTTTCGATTTGGTTAAGTTATTTTTATAATTTATATTTCAAAAGTAGAATTTCTTTACCTTGTCGAGAGCACATGTCTTCTTCTTCGTTACTTCAAGAAAAGACATTGAAAAAACTTTATCAACAAGATTATATTCATGCAAATTGTTTATAATATAAGTGTTGGGTTTTGGGGTTACATGCGCAGCGAAAAATTTAAATAAGTCACAAAATCTTAGCCATGAATCCGTTTAACATGAAAAGATTAAAACAATGAAATAGATTTACTAACCTTGGTTGCGAGTTTGTTTTTCGTATACGATTCGTAATTCACTGTTTGAGTAGTAGACGAAACTTTGATCTTCTTCCTTGTTCATCCTTGTGATGAATCAACAATGCTAGGCCTTCAAGCTTTAGGTGATAAAGCAATCACCCTCTATCAATAATCCACACGCGAACGAACCAAGATCGAATCTTGTTGGATTGCTAGATGATCCCCGATTATTGAAATACTTTTCAACAATCTATGGCTAATATGGAATTGAATCTAGGGTGTTTTGATCTTTGATTCGTAATCAAAATCAAGAGATTTGTGTTTCTCAAGCCCTAAAATTCGTATGTCTTGGCTGGGGAGAAGTGGGCTATTTATACTTTATAAATATTCCTAACTGTTAGGGAGAAGAGTCCTAATCCAAAGCCAAAATGGATCTGCCGATACCGCTATGCATGGTCGTGCACTTAAGTATGCACGGCCGCTCCATTCCTTTTGCATGGGCGTGCAGATTACAATGCACGGCCGTGCAACCCCTTTGCACAGGCGTGTCCTTTAATCTGCACGGCCGTGCAACAAGATATACGTGGTTTCTAGCAAGCCATTATGTCCACCTAATTAATATAACATCAAAGCTTGATTCCTTGATAGATCAATGTCACAATCCCTTTGTTCACGATGTCATATTGAACATAAGTCATGGTTCACGTCAACTTATATTGTTCAATGCTTTCTCGACTTCGAATATGTTGATAATTCAAGTGCATTTGATCTCTATCAAATCTCATGAGTGTGACCACACATTTTATCAACACTATTCATCGAGGGGCCCAAGCAAACATCTGTCATAACGAGGGACAAATCTCATCTTGACTTATCATTCTTCCATACTAGAATCCAATTGTGCCAACATAGCCTTTATTGCTATCCTATTAAAGATAGTGTTAGACTACATCAAACACAACTTTCATCATGTGGAAGACGATGATAATCTCAGGTATTAAGGATTTCAATGACACGACTATCATGAGATTTAATCATGACATATATGACCATAGACCATGTCATAAATCTCATAGATGGGTCAGTCCAGTACCTTGTTCTCTAACAAGTACCCATAAGTGTAATGTGCATCCTCATGCATATAATCATCTTATGATTATCAATTGCCAACTTATACTAGTTATTCACAATAACTAGGGACACAGAATATTATAATAAAACATGTAAAACATATAATACTCAAGATAAACATTCTCTCTATTATAAATGGTAAAGACGATTACATAACGGTATTAGGAGTCAAAATAACTATACGCCTGTAAGTGCTCCAATTTGAGCTTGTTAGAATTTTCGTTAGAAAATTAACGAAAGTTATAACATTTCTAACAATTCCTAACAATCCTAACCTTTCTAACAAAGTGAGGGTAAAATGGGCATTGTTATTTAAGGTTAAACCTCAAAAAGAATCTCAAAAAGTAAAACAAAAGGAATAAAACCACAAATAGAAATGGCTGGGAACAATAAACTGGCTGTTAATTTGAAATTTCAAAAAGATTATTCCTCTTGTCCAAAGCCTGGAGCTGCATTTAATGAACAGTGCACGCTCAAGGTCTTATCCGCGCGGATAGGTTTGCATTTTCAGGAGGGCTATAAATTGAGCCCTCCAGTCACAAAAATAAGGGGCCACAACACATTTTGCACCGAACCTCTGGCGAAATATAGAGAGAAAACAGTGAGAATTCACTTGAATTGTCACCATTTTCTCTCCAATCTTTCCCAATTCATACTCATACACTCACTCTCATATTAAAGCCCTAAACACTCATACACTCAAGCCAAACACTCAAGAACACAAGGAAGATTGGTAAACCCTCCTTCTCCTAACCCTAAATCTCATCCATGCATGCATCTTCAAACTACAAAATGTAGTTCCTTCATCTTCTTGCTCTAGATCTAAGAAGATCACCATGGAAGACCATCTCCATGGATGATCTTCTACAAAGATCAACATTATTTTCAAGTTCTCTTACTTTCTTGCAAAGAAAACTCATTTTCAAAACCCTAAAAACCATTTTCAAGCATAAAATCTCATTTTCAAAGGATAAAAATCCCCTTCCCAAGCAAATGAAATGCTTAGTCCTAATGTACCCCAAGGATGGTTTGGTATAGTTGATTCACCACTAAAATGTCTAGTGATCACTAACCAAAACCTAGGGAAATGGGGACAAGCATGGATGCAAAACCCCCTTTAAAATCATATTCTCCTTCTTGGGAAGTTGCTGTCCAGTAGCAATTTTCCCAGACCTCAGTCCATTGTCTTAATTTTTGGACACAGATGAACTTGGAATTTGGTATTGACTACAAAACACTTTTTGTAGACAACATCCAGAGCTTTCCAGACATATTTTTACTTTATTTTTTGGGTGAGTAAAACTCCTCTTTTCAAATTTTCTTTCAGAGGCTAGTTCATCAGCTTCTGGGAATCCAAATCTCATATCTGAGGTTTCCAGAAGGTTTTGACCCCTCAAATCTTCTCCAAAATGTAAAATTCCTTCGCACAAACCTTATTTAAGGTGTCTAGAACAACTTTCATTCTCTGAGTTTATCCAGATTATGAAGTTTTAAGACCCTTGAATCCATTTCAAAATCAAAGGTCCACTGCCTTTTTCATTCTGGCAGAAATGGCTCTCAACTTCAAAAGGTCTTTTGAGTATCAAATCTCAATCCAAAAATCTTCCAAAAAATCATGGGATCAGTTTAAAGTCTTAAAAAGATATCCCAATTTTTACTTTTCTGAGTTTCAACTTATTTTGGCCAAAACACACACACACACACACACAAATGATTTTCAGCTTGGAAGACTCGTTTTACGAGGCATTCCGGGTGCACACTAACGTCCTTCCCGGCGTGTAACATGACCTCCGAACCTAAATCTCTGATCTCGGGCTTTTTTCAAAGTTTTGGCCCTCAAAATTAAAATGGCGTGGCGACTCCGTTTCGTTGATTTTTTCAAACAAAAATGGGAAAATTTTCGATACATTCACACATCATCACAACGCCTAGGGCATAACACCAACAATATGAACAATGTTATGCGCGGTATGTGCCTTATCAAATAATCTATATGAAAGTAACATATTTTGAATTTTTCAAGAATCATCAATCCAATGACATGTTACTCCCATATAAAAATAGTTTATTTTTTATCACTCCATATATTGAAACAAATATAAACTTTAGATGGCTAATTAGCAAAAATATTAAATAAATCAAATTTATATTCTTCTACTATATTTTTAACATCTCGTGTTAGTGTTGTACGACCTACTTTGCTAGCAGCTGGATTAAAACAACATCTAATTAAATGTTTATAGTATTCGTTATCGAGAAAATTAAAGGGAAAAGATTGCTTACAAATAAATTTAGCCATTTATATTTTATGATTTAGATGATTATATGTAAATAAATTAGAAAAACTTTGAGAAGACGTACCAATATTTTTCGAATAAGCGAATCCTTGCAATTGTGATTGAGTGATATCTATGCCATATTTTACGAGTTGTTTTTTCTCTTGTATGCCTTCTCAAAGTATCGTATCAACCACTGATAGAGTAATCATATGTTTATTTGTTATTTGTTGGACAAAATTTGCATATTCTTTGAAATTCTTCTCTGTCGCGTCAAGAAGAACTTTTTTTGTAGAATTTCGTGAATAAATTGGATTCAATTTTCTTGGTTTTTAGAACGGAAGGGGGATTGTTTTTTGCTTTAAGTCGCCGCCCTCTCATTGCAGCTTTCATAGTATTGCCATCAATTTCTTAAGTAGTTGAAGTTAGATTATCAACATTTTGTGGTGGAAAAAAACTTGGAATCTCTTCCACTTCGTCATCATCTTCCCAATCTTCCCATTCATATTCATTTTGCCCCGAAAGCCCCATATCATAAAATTGACCACCTTCATTTTCAACAAATCGTGGTGGTGGTGGTGGTGATTGAGAAGAAAATTCCCCTTGCCCTCTACCCTTGCTACCCTTTTTGATTGTGAGGTTTTTAAGAATATTTATAATGTAAAATATGAAAATATATGAAATGAAAATAAAATAAAGATGTTGGATGGAAATATGGATATTTGATGAAAATAAGAAAGTTGAATTATGATTTGAGCTTGAGAATCAAAGAAATTAACGAAATTCGTTAGAGAAAGTTAAGAGAGAGTTAATTGAGTTTGTGTGGAAAAAATATGAG
Source organism: Adenophora triphylla var. japonica (assembly GCA_022495995.1). Taxonomy (NCBI): domain Eukaryota; kingdom Viridiplantae; phylum Streptophyta; class Magnoliopsida; order Asterales; family Campanulaceae; genus Adenophora; species Adenophora triphylla. Next base: position 55,269 of record JAFEMH010002967.1, on the reverse strand, counting down.
GGGGGAGGGATAATATTTATAGTTGAGGAAATTTGTTAAGATTACAAAAATATTTTTAATTTTTTTGAGGACTGAAATCTGGTTAAAAACGGCTATTTTTGGTCAACTAGCCTTATATTCTGACAAATCTGACGGTTCGATTAACGGTTTCTGACGGTTCCGATTTAGGCGATTCGAAATCAACGGTTCACAATTTTTTAAAAGTAGAAATCGTAATCGGATCGCCAAATCACCGGTTACGATTTCAAACGGTCCGATTCGAGATGGTTACGGTTTCGATTCGTGGCGGTTCAAATGTTTCGGGCTGATTTCAGTTCCGATTTGGTCCTCCCTAGCACGGACGACAGGAGGGAATCCGCGCGTGGATACACGGATGGCTGAAAAGTGGCCGTACGTTCAAGAACTGTACCTGCTTCGTATTACGTAAACAAAAAGAATCTCACGTTTAACATTAGCGGAAAACAGATCATTTCCTCCTTATCAATCAATCATTCACTCTCCTCCAAATTTTTCTAATTATTTTTTATGATACCAAAATCGTCAAAACAACCCAAATCCAAGCGATGATTGCTCCGGTGATTGCAAGGCCTGAAAATAAGAGAAAACACGTAAACTAAGCCGGGGCGGATCCGGCTAAAGGCCCTCCGGCGTGAGAGTAAGTTCACGGTTTGTATATGAGAAAACAAATTGACAGAGTTTTCCCAATGTAAAAAGTCACGTACCAAATAATGAGCCATGTGGCTTGTATTTATAGGGATGGATTGATAGAATCCATGTTGAAGTGAACTTGCACAGAGATAAGACATAATACTAAGAGAATTATATCTGTTAAGGAGTCATTGTTTGACTTGAATTGGTGTTGGTGATTGTAATCCTGATTGGATAATGATTGTAGAATCCTTGTTTGACAAGGACTGTGTAACTGCTAGCCGGAAAACCGAGGAATACAAATGTTTTACCTCGGTCTTGTCAATTGGCCGAAGTGAATGATTGAACTCCCCAGTCATTTGGTGATTGGTCGACAAGGAGAAGCGCCGGGGTGAATGATTTTGTTTCCTCGTCACTTGATGATATGCCGAGATAATAACTTTTCTCTCCTCGTCACTTGTGACATGACGGCCCAAGAATGATGTCCCAAGGCCGAGGCGCATGCTCCTCGGCATATGAGGAAGGCCTTCCTCGGCCCTAATACTTGGGTGATGAATTATGTTAAGGGCCCAATCCATTGAGGCCCAGCTCGGGCAAACCCATAGTCGTATCTCGGTTTATAATGTTCAGTGGCCCCCGACTTTCTAGCTCGGATTAGGACGAGTAGAAAGTCACCTCGTCCTCGGCATATAGGATACGAACGGGTTTGACACGTGCCCTCGGCGTCGCTTCGTATAACTGACGGTTGCCATTCTGGGGCCCCCCAGTCTTGTCACGCCTCGAAACCGTCATTTTTCATTTAATTCTTGGGGCGCCAGACCCGGGGTTTAGCTTTACCCATGGGTTTGACCCGATTAAGGAGTTATAAAAGCTAAAACCCTTCTCATTTCACCCTTTACAGACCCCAAGCATTTGAGAGAGAATAGCAAGGTTCAGGCGACATTCCGGCGATCTTAGTCTTGTTCAGCCCAGTTTCCGACGAAGTAGCATCCTGTTGTGATTCCATCAATTTCTCCAAACTCAGGTATGAAATCTCTTCCCTTTTGTGCATTTTGATTCTGATTTCCAGCTTTCTAGGGTTTGTTGGGAAGAATCTTGAATATGCCAAGAAAAGGCGAACCACCATTGTTAAAGAATGAAGCTTTTCTTCATGAATTCTCAAAACTTCAAGTCTTTGATTTTCTTTGTATTTTGTATGAACTTTCTTGAATATTGAATGAACTCCCCCTTTCATTTTTGATTCCCCTTAGAAATGGCTCGTTCTTGGGACCATTCCCCCCGATTCCGTTATGGATATCATACTGGCAATCTGAGGGTCTATCGTAGAGAGAGAGGTCCATGGTTGATGCTCACCCTGGATGATGTAAGCAAGCAGTTGAGAGGTTATGGTCGAACTCGTCTATTCCTCCAATACCCTGATTCCACAAGAATAGATAGGATTGAGTCTGGTTCACCCAACATTATAGTTTTTGAGGATAGGGCTGAGATGATGGAGCACATCGAACTGTTCTACCCGGCCTCCGATCGCGAAATGCGTGAGCGCCTGAGAGGTACGGCTCCCTCCTCGGCCTTATGAAATGACGAGGAGGGGAATCTCCCTTCCCCGTCCTAAATCAGCCATTGACGAGGTTACTAACTTTGTCTCCTCGTCCTTATGCAGATATGACGGGAAGAGAAGGAGAACCCTCCTCGTCTACTCAAATAGTTGACGCATTCATGGAAAATGCACAAGCTGATGGCCGCCTGGCCCGAAGAAGAGGAGGCCGAGGAAAAGGAGGCCTAGAATTAGGAAAGCGACAAGAGAGGACCCCAAGAGCCGGGGATCCCATGTTGGAAAAGCTGTACTCCAAATACGGGGTAAACAAAGCTGAGTACAGGCTAACTTATATGGGCCATATGGAGCTTAAGACGAAGAAGGAGGAGGAGGATTTTTATTATAACCAAGACTATGTCCATTTTTACTTCAAACAGTTTCAACAGGGACTTCGTCTTCCCTTGGATCCCTTCATCTGTGAATTTTTGGACGATGTGAGGGCGATGCCAGCCATGCTAGGAGCTAATGGTGCCCGGGTCCTCGTCAGCTTCATTGTCCTCTGCCGTAGCTTAGGGTATGAGCCGACCATGGGAGCTTTTCGACATTTCTACAATGTTCAATATGTCAAGGAAAGTTGGCTCCTCGTCATTAGGAGTGCATCCAAAACCGAAGCCGCTCCTCCCTATGTCTAGCAAAGTTGCAGTGGGATAACCATGTCATAAGGGTTGAGAGCCGCCAAGGATGGGAGTTCCAATCTCCTCAGAAGGATCCAACTTCGTCCTTTCCCGTCCAACAATATGAATGGACCCGTGCTTTAATCAAACGCTTAGAAGAATTTGCCGAGGTGGGGGTCCTTGATTGGTCGGTGGTAGAATCTTCGAGACCATTATTATATTCAGGCTGGTCTGATGCTGGGGAAGAAGGATGGGGTATCTCCCTTGTCACCGTAAAGAGGGGGAGACGCTTTAATGACTGGACAGTTCACCCCTACCGGTATTTCACGAGGATTGCACTAGGTGCAAGACCGAACGTCCGGGACCGATTAATCTGGATGACGAGACATAGTTGGATGTAAATATTTAACTCTTGGTACTTAGTTATTTTTGGATGTTCCTTCTTCTCGCTCGTACTTAACCATTTCTTCCTTGTCCTTACAGTATTTAATGTACCGAGGAAGAAGCAACCATTGCCATGGATAGACTTAGTCCCCAGGAGCTGATAAAGAGGAAGAGGAAATTAAGCAAGAAGTCTGCTTTGGTGGAGAGGAGGGAAGAAGCCAATGCCCGTAACTTGGTGCTTAATGTTCAGGGTGACCAACCCCTTCCCCTTAAACTACATGGGGAGGTAAATGCCGAGGAAGCGGCGACTGAGGAACAAACCAACCCATCAACCGCAGAGGGCATAGCCTCCATGTTGATGCCGATGAAGTGGAAACCGAGGTGACCACCCTCGTACCTCGGCACTCTGGCTCCAAGAGAGCTCAAGGGGCTAGCGCCGAGGAGCCTCGGCAGCCCAAGAAAGCAAATGTTGGGGAGGCTTCCAACCCTGAGGCTGCTCCTCCCTTGACCATCCAAACCGCCAAGACTCGGGCCGACGCAGAAGCTTGCTCGGCTCATGGTGGAAAACGCCCCTCGTTCGAAGGGCCTTCTGTGCTAGACAGAAGAGTTACATGATGAAGTTAGGCCGAGCTCCCATCCAAAGGGCCTTGGACGAGGACGTGTACGACACCCTGGTAAAGGGGAAGGCCAGTAGGGACCATCTGCTCTGCCGTAAGGGACTCATGTTGGCTAAGGTAGTGATCTCTGTAGACACCCCATTCTGAACACATCGGATCATACTTATACCACTCTAAGTCTCGCTTTGAGTCAAGAAGTAGAAATCCACCATTTCGTCATGTTTCGTTAAAGTTTTGACTAACTACCGTTAGTTTGGGACTAAACTGCATACGAGATAACGAGGAAAGGACAAAACCGTCCACAGCAGCAATATCTCGCCGCGAGATGGCGTGTCTCGCGCGAGATATCTCCCTCTGCATTGCATCTACGCTTCCCTCGTCGATTTCAACCTCTTTTCGGGATAAAACTTTATCTCTCCGGCCAACCAATGGGAGAGGAGGTCTAGAACCATCTGATAGGGTTTTAACTCTCCACTTCTTCATATCCAACCTCTATAAATACTTGGTGACTTCCAAGGCTCAAGGGGTCGAAGGTCCCGGACCGCGAATTTACACAACACACACACATTTTGTCGTTTTCTTTCCCTGAAAGAATCCTTCAAAATCACCCTAAAACTCACCTCATAGTTTGTTTGTCAACCTTGTTGATAAACAAGCATCAATCTCCAAACCAAGGATTGAGGCGAAGCTCTGTCCGCATCAAGATTTGACTCTCATATTGAGTCGAAACTCTGCCCAAATCACCTCACGCAAGGTAATTCCTAATCTTCCTTCTAATTGATTGTTAGAGTGGTATAAGTCCATAGAATCTAGGATCGGCCTAGAGCCTCTCCAAATCATGGAGACGGTCTCGAAGCAATCGATCCTACATTCCGTTTGACCTCGTCAAATGGACCTTTATTTGTAGTATTTGAATTCGTTTTTTATTTCTTCTTTTGAAAAACCTCTCTTTTCTTTAGCAAGACCGATCTCCGGATTGGGTGAAATGGATGCCTTCTAAACCTACCCATTTCATAACCTAAGCCCCGAACTCAAATCTCTCAAATGGTTTTTCTATGTTTCCAATCAAATAATATAGGTGGCGACTCATAAAAATAAAAAGAACCAGAATTTCTTTCTCACAACGCTACAATGGCGACTCTGTGGGACCGAAAATTAAGAGGCTTAAACTTGCGTCAAAAATTAAAAGAGAGGTTTTTCAATCTATTTTGTAAAATTCGAATTTTTTTCTCGTTCTCGAGATGGGAGATATCTCGCACGAGATATCATTATCTCGCGCGAGATAGGGCTTCCAGCCTGGTTGTTTTTTGGTTTCTCCTGTTTCGCTCGTAATCTAAGACGAGAGCCGAACATGCAAGGGGGATCCTGCAATTCATTATCTGCAGAGTTCCCCGCATCTTAAGGCCTCCCTTAAGGTGTAGAACTCGGACCTTTATTTTCCTTAAATAATTGATTATTATTTATGAACTGCGTGTGATTGGGTTTTATTTAATTAAAGTCAGGTCCATTGGGGATTCGGGAGTTGTAAATTAAATTATTTATCTCTCTTTATCTCTCTTTATGTGGAACTACGACGGCCTGAGTTTTCCTAGATTGGGAGAAACGTAGGCAACCACTTGGTGCGGCCACTATCTGTTTTCTCTTTTGACTTTCAAAAAAAAATAAAACTTTCTATTTTACTCTATCACATAGATTGACTATCACACACGCGCACTCATACTATAACTGTCATTGCACTGCATACCCTCTATAAACCCGGGACCCACACTAAGGACGGATGACGGTAACCACCTAGTCGCCGGTCTCTCCGAAGTTGGACAATCCCACTCCGCGTATTCAATCCACTTAGATTGTCATATCGCGGGGAGCCTAGCCTTCCAGCCCTGCATCGCCACATTCTCATGTAGATTGACCTTTTTAGGATCACTCCGTGACCGGTCGGTTTTGACTCGGTGATCTTTTCTTGTTTTTGACCAAAACAAAGCCATGTAAAATTGACAATAAGAAAGGATTTGGAAAAAGTCCCTTCGGAAAAAGTCCCTTCGGAAAAAGTCCCTTTCGGATGTCCCTTCAAGAAAAATGTGCATATAATCCTTCAAAAAAAAAAAAAAACAATCTTACATGGCTTTGTTTTACAAAAATCGGATTGATTGCTTAGTCGTTAGGTTCTGATAAAGGCCTTAGAAACCCCTCAAAACGGACTTTCCGTTTCGACCAAAAATTAGGGCTAAATAAAAATCGACTTTCCGTGTGATTATCTCGCGCGGGATTACTTATCTCGCACGGGATAATGCTTCTGTTTGCTGAATTTGAGCCTGAGCCATTTAAGCCTCGCTTCCGACTCGTTGGGGCTAGATCCCGATATCCGCATCTCCTCCGCGCTTTCCGAAGCTACTCAACTCCAAGACTCCCAACACAATGTCCGACATCGACAACATTCCGGAAAATGAGACCCTGTCCGAAAACAACCACAAACTTCTGGAAGAAGCCAATGATCGCCTAGAAGTGCAAGCTTCCCAAATCCACACTCTCGTGGAAGAAATTCAAGAGCTTAGGGCTGCACTAGCCAACAAAAAAAAGAAGAAGAAAAATGACTCTTCCTCCGGAGAAGATGAGTCATACACTAAAAGGGCCAAGGGTCGCCGCCAAAGCAAAAGCAAGAAAAAGAAGCACGAGTCTAGCTCGTCATCTTCCTCATCCGATAATGAAAGTCACGCATCCAAGAAAGAAGGCAAGGGGGAAAGCAAGAATGAACCCCTCACCATGGCCATGCTAGAAAAGAAACTTGCATCCCTCGATGTAAGGGAGCCACGCTCTCTATCGATTACGATACTCTTCGTCAGTCCATGTCAAAGCTTCCTAGAAAGTACAAAACACCCGACATTGCAAAATTCAATGGTGCCACCTGTCCCAAATCACATTTGGAGACCTACTCTTGGGCCATGCTACCTATGGGTGTCGATGACAACCCGTTAGCCCAATGCTTTCCACAAACTCTCGATGGTGCTGCTAGAGATTGGTATATGACCCTCCCACTCTCAACAAGACTAGACTGGTCACTCGCTAGTTGTACTTTCCAAAAACAATATGAGGACAACTCCACTTATCGCACCACTAGAAGGGATCTTGAGCAAACCAAGCAGCTTCCAAACGAGTCATTCACAGATTTTGTTAAAAGGTGGAGAACCAAGCTAACCGAAATCGTTGATAGGCCCAAACCTAGACGAACAAATTCACATCCTCATACAATGCCTTAGAAAGAATATCAAGGCAAGCTAGCCTAAGCAACTACTTTCCTAGCTTCGCCGAACTCCACAAGTCGGGCATACGGTTAGATGACCTCATCAAACGTAAAAGGGAAGCCAAGAAAGAAAGTGGATTCCGTTACAACAAGAGCTCTTCTTCCTCCTCCAATCCTAAGGATACGTCCGTCAATGCCATTGTCTTCAATCATCCCGGAAATGGTAAATACTCCGCGGTACTCCCACCACAAAAGAAGAAGAAAGATAGACATTATGACAAGCTTGAAGGAATCACCCAAGAAGAACTCTTCAAGTGCTTGTCAAGAACGGGAAAATCAAACCAAGAGAAGGCGCACCTCCAAAGAAAGATCTTCCCGCCAACCATGCCCATCATCTCTTCGCAAGTACCACAACTTCACCTGGCCACGACACCAACTCCCGCTTCCACTTGAAAGACGTCATCCAAGATTTGTTTGACGATAAAGAGATAGGGTTACCAAATGTTGTTACTAATCCTTTGCCAAACAATGAGGTCAATCTAATAGAGATAGACAGTAGCTTCGAGGACCCTACTCGTCTAGCCACAATTGTGGACGAGAGCCCTCTTAAATTTAATGAATCTTCTTTCGTTATATGATGTCTTGGGAGGAAATCTTAGAACAAAAGGGAAAAGGGTCTAAAACAAGCCAACCTACTCACACGATCCGGTCGTGTGATCACCAACAAAGACCCAAGGGATGAAAATCCTCCAAAACAAGCTAAAGCCTCATCGCCAAGTGAACGGAGGACCCTCTCTTAACTCAATTGAAAAAGATACAAGCAAATATCTCGGTTTGGGATCTCATAGGAGCATCTCACAAGCACCACGAGATGTTGAAAAAGGCATCGCCACAAATGACCATTTCCTCGTAAGCAACACCCGAAGAGCTCACTCAAATGATTGGCCAAGTGCAGCTTTGGCAACGTCATCACTTTCACCGACTTGGACCTCCCATCCTATGGGAACAATCATCATGAGGCCCTTTACATAATTGCTAAGGTGAATGGGTACCGAATGCCACACATTTTGGTCGACAATGGTTCTCGCAATCAATGTCCTCCCGAAGAAAGCCTTATCATCATTAGGCCTCACCCACAAAGACCTCAAGCCATCCGGCATACTGTGAGGGGGTACGATTGCACCGCTAGAACCGCCCGGGGATCGGGCCAGATACCCGTAGAAATGGGGCAAGTCACTATGAGCATCGAATTTCAAGTCATCGACATCCCGACATCCTTCAACTTGCCGCTTGGTCGCCCTTGGATACACGACATAGGGGTGTGCCCTCCTCCCCGCACCAATGCATCAAGTTCGTACACAACAACACGATAGTCACCATACACGGAGAGATGGTAACCGCTAGTCCTATCCTCGAAGTACAACATAGCACTTCGATTTCCTCGTTCAAGGGTTTTGAGATCGAGAGAGAAAGCACCGTGAATGTCATAGACACTTACAACGAGAACGACTACTCAAAGGCACTTAAGTTTTCCTAAGCCTTCCCCGTCTGGAGAATGATGCTAGCAAAAGGGTACTTTCCCGGATTGGGGCTTGGAAAGGCACTTACAAGGAATAACGGAACCACCACCGGTCCCCCGCCTCACACAAAGCATGGACTAGGATACGACATCTCCATCCACGATGAAGATGACGTAGAAGAGTGGGGCTTCACTCAAATCAAGTGGGAAGGAACCTCGTACAAAGGCCGCAATGACCCAAAGTCCAAGGATTGCAACCTCAAACCATATCGAAAGACACTCAATGGCTACTTTGTTCGAGAAGGGGAAAGTATTCCTTACTTTATCTTTTCGTAACCATGGATCGATGATAAAGGAAAGCGCCAACAGGGCTTCGAAATCTTCGCGATCGCGATACTTCTCCGTATGAAATGTAATCCGTCCCACCGATCCCTAATGATTTGTGGGGCACGAAGGCGTAAATGACAAGCGAATGGGACTTTGTGTTGGGAGAAGACATGCCGCGGCAGCTTCCAAGACTCGTGCCGGTTAGAAGACGGATCCATGCAATATCCAAGGGGGACGCTCCAACTACCGACTACACAAGACTAATACGTAAATGTGATGAGCCAATTCTAAACCGGCACGTCACCGGGGAGGACCAGTTGTTGATGAAGACTTCATGATCAAAGAGCTTGGTTGCACTCCCCACCCTCGCAGGAAGATAGGCCCTACAACTTTTACATTAGAAGTGTGCTCCACCTCCGATGAACTCACTCAAGAGGAAATCGAGGCGGTGGCCGAACATGTATTCCCTTACTTCCTTAATGAAAACTTTGATCTTTCCGAGTACCCCGAGATTGCTAACATCGTAAATGATGAATTAACTAATAATAATCAATATAACGAACACGATAACTATGAATCATACGATGAGATAGATCAAGAAAACGAACAAATCTTAAAAGAATTAGCTAAGCAAGTAGGTCGTTGTGGAAAGAATGGCCCTGCTGACGACGAGGAAATGCAAACAGTTAATCTTGGGACAACGGAAGACCCCGCAGAGAAACAAAGATCGGCAGCTTCTTCAAGGGGGAAGACAGAGAAACCTTGACGCAGCCTCCTCGAGAATATGTCGACGTCTTCGCTTGGTCCTACAGAGATATGCCCGGGTTGAATCCGCCGGTTGTAGAACACAAGATACCACGCTACCCAACGCCAAGCCGCCAAGCGTAAACTACGCAGTAATCAAGCCTAATGGTCAATGCAAGTGAAGGAGGAAATCATGAAGCTATTGAATGTAGGGTTCATTAAAGTGATTGAGTATCGAGAATGGTTAGCAAACACGGTGCAAGTAGCCAAATCAAACGGGAAAATACGAGTCCGTGTTGATTTCAGTAGACTTGAACAAGGCATCCCCTAAAGATGACTTCCCGTTACCAAACATAGACATGTTGGTCGATGCCACACTGCATACGAAGTCCGCTCATTCGTCGACGGTTTCGCAGGATATAACCAAATTCTCATGGCAAGAAGATCAAAGACAAAACAAAGATTCACCACACCTGGGGAACGTTACGCTACACGGCCATGCCGTTTGGTCTCAAGAACGACGGGGCTACCTACTAGAGGGCGCCACAACACTATTCCACGACATGATCCATAAAGAAATAGAGGTGTATGTGGACGACATGATTATCCACTCCGAAGGGGACGGATGGCCAACACTTCGAGATCTCGTAAAATTCTTCAATCGATCGAGACAACACAAAATGAGACTCAACCCCGCCAAATGCTCATTCGGAGTAGTCAAAGGGAAAGTCTTGGGATACATGGTCACGTAACGCGGCATAGAAGCCATCCCGCCAAGATAAAGGCCATTATAGACATGCCTCCACCCAGGATACGTAAAGAAGTAAAGGGATTCATGGGCAGACTCCAATATATCGCCGATTCATTAATCAACTCGACTACAATGTGCGACCCCATCTTTAAGCCGCTTAAGAAAAACGCACCTCAAGAGTGGACCGAAGAATGTCAAGAAGCATTCGAGGAAGTTAAGCACTACTTGACTTCCCCACCTATCCCGGTTCCACCACACAAGGAGAAGCCCTCAAGTTGTACCTCACGATCACAGACAACGCATTAGGGGCTATGCTTGCTCAAGAACAAACAGCCTTCGCACACAGAAAATGCCATCTACTTTGTCAGCCGCAGATTCCAAGGCAGTGAAATCAACTACTCTCCACTCGACAAGTCATGCGCTGCTCTCGTCTAGGTATCACAAAGGCTAAAGCACTATATGGAAGCCTTTCCAGTCCGTCTCATCGCAAAGATGGATCCACTGAAATATATCCTAGACAAATCAAATTTGTCTTCGAGACTAGCCAAATGGTACTTCATGCTCGCGGGGTATGATATCACTTACGTCACTCAGAAATCCGTCAGAGGGAGTGTATTCGCAGATCAGTTGGTCGAATTTCCTTGCGACGAAGTGAAGGGGAAAGACCCGCGATTCCCTGATGAGGACATCCTAAGCATAGAAGAAAATAAGTGGCAATTATTTTTCGATGGCGCAGCCAACAAGAGAGGGTTTGGCATCGTAATGTTATTGGTAGACCCTAAAGACATCTACACTCCACTAGCAAGCACGTCTCGACTTTGACGCCACCAACAATACCGCAGTATCACGAGGCTTGCATAGCGGGGCTTGAGGCAGCCCTAGAACGCAACGTGATCGAACTCGAGGTATTCGGGGATTCCCAATTGATCATCAATCGACATTGAAGAAGTGGAGGGTCCAAGATCCAACCCTTCAAAGATACAGTGCCCACCTCCAAGAATTGGTGCAACAATTTCAGGATGTCTCATTCCACTATCTCCCCAGAGACAAAAATCGGTTTGCGGACGCATTAGCCACACTTGCTTCTTTGGTCGAAATCCCTAAAGGAAAAGCAAGCTTAAACCCTTCAAAATAACACGGCGTGCAACTCCCGCATACCGCGCCGTTATAGATCTTCACGATCGCAAAGACAAATGGTTATCCAAAGGTGCCGCCGTTGAAAACTCCGAAGGGAAACCATGGTACCACGACATTTGGTATTTCATCCTAGATGGAACCATACCGTCGAGACAGACACGAAGACTGTGTCGCCCTTAAAAGGTTGGCCGCCAATTACGTCATCACCGCCGGCCGTCTATTCAAGAAACATTCCCAAGGAAACCTCCTTTGCGCCACCGAGGAAGAGGCCCAGGAAATAATGGACCATGTTCATCAAGGCATATGTGGAACCCACACGAGCGAAAACATGCTCGCCAAAAAGATCATCGTACAAGGGTACTTTTGGCCGACCATGGAAGCCGACCGTACCAAAATGGTCAAGAAGTGCCACAAGTGTCGATACACGCTAATCTTCGCATGCACCGCCTTCCTTGTTGTACCCAATGACTTCACCTTGGCCGTTCTCTACATGGGGATAGACGTGATTGGAAAGATCACACCCGCAGGAGCCAACGGACACTGTTTCGCCCTAGTAGCCATCGACTATTTCACTAAATGGGTCGAGGCCGCCTCCTACAAAGTTCGAATGCCGAAAGGTTGCAGAATTCATCAAGCACAACATCATCTCGCCGATATGGGGTTCCACAAGAGATGATATCCGATAATGGGTCACACTTCGAGAAGGAAACCGATCGCCATCGACCGAGTACAAAATCACGAGACACAAATCATCTCCTTATATGCCTCAAACAAACGGAGCAGTTGAAGCCGCGAACAAAACAATCGAGACTATCATCGAAAAATGGCGCCACTGGAAAAGACTGGCCCGACAAGCTACCATTCGCACTATGGGGTACCGCACTTCGCTCCGAACAGCCTACAGGAGAAACTCCCTACGCCCTCACATTCGGGATGGAGGCTGTCTTACCGATAGAATGGGAAATACCATCACTAAGAGTTGTCCTAGAAAACCAAGTGAACGAAGTCGACTGGCTATAAAGCAGATACGAAGAGCTAGCCCGGTTGGACGAAAGAATGTTGAAAGCGGCCGAACACACTCAAGCTTACCAAAGAAGAATGGCAAGAGCTTTCAACAAAAAGGTCAAGACAAGGAACATCGAGTAGGCGACCCGGTGCTCCGTGAGCATCGTCCCGACCTTTCAACCCGTTAGGCAAGTGGGGACCAAGGTGGATAGGACCCTACATTGTGAAGAAGATATTCTCTGGGGGAGCCCTTCAGCTGGTAGACTTAGACGGAGATCAACTACAGAAGCCGGCCAACATGGCCAAGCTCAAGAAGTACTTCGCGTAACTTGGCCCCCTAAGAACAAATCGCTCGCTAGGTTGAAAATCCCGGAAAGGACAACTTAGGCAAAAAATTAGAGCTAGCACAAGAAAAGAAGCCCGGATTGAAAACCCGAAGGGCGGTCTAGGCAAAAGAAAGGGTGTGCATGAAAAAAAAAAAAAAAAAAAAAAAAAAAAAAGAAAGGGGGCCTTATCTCGCGCGAGATTACCCCACGGCCCGGAGCCATATTTTGTCCTTTTCTCAAAAATGAACTACGCTGACCCGAGCCTCTTGTTTAATTGCTGTAAAAGAGGAACGTAGGCAGCCTTCGGGTTCGGTCTAATCAAATAAATAAATCAAAGTTGTCCCTTTTATTAATCGAATGCGTTTCATTAATGACAATAGGGAAATCCTAACCACAACGACTAATTTGCTAAGCTAACAAACTTGAAAAAAAAAATAATACTAATAAAGCAGAAACAATTGATCTATCAAAGCAATCTCTTGGTACTCCTAAAGATCTAGCCTTTCATTGACTTGGTTGGCCGGCGGACATGGTCTCCACCGTCGTCGTGATCCTCCTTGCGCTTTGAGCCTCTCAAAGCGTAACATCCTCGAGACGATCAAAGACAGATTCCGACAATCTCTTGAAGACATGAGGCCTATCCAAAGCTTCAAGGCTCTTTCCGTGCATTCCCTTGCCTCGCCTCTCGTACCAATCCCCATCAAGAAAATCCCGAGTTGGATCAAGCCGCACATTAGCAGGATCGACCGAGCCTCGCTCCTTCGCAAGATACCGCTAGCTACAAAAGAATCTCTTAGCAAGAAAAGCCGCAAATCATCAATCTTCTCTCGCACTAGGATGACCTGTATGGAGGAACCAATCCAAATATTTGTCGACAGAAGATGCTTGCATTAAAAGTCCGAAGGTTCAACCAACGGTCCCGATTAGTTCCTTCACCCCACGCTTGAGCTAGCACTGCGCAAACTCTACACCAATATAAGACACTTCACGAGAAGCTCCTTCGAAAAGATAAGTGTCCCGTCGCCGACCAAACCGACGAAGCACCCGCTTGGGAAAGTAAAAGGAGGAATCTCGCAAACCCTAAGAACAACCCCGTCAAAACCCTTGGTATTGGCAACATACTTGTTCAACCTCCAATAAGGTGGACACCAGAGAATATCGCAGCTTCGGTCTTCGCAATCAACTTCGGCCCATTCATCCGCCGAAAGATCTTTGATCAACAACTTTCGCGTATGATATGTAAAAGGAGAATATTCCAACGGGGACCTATCAACTTGAGATGCTCCCTAAGCCAAATAGTCAATGTGAGGGGACTCCTCGAGTCATGACGCCACCCTATGCAGCTCATCAAGACCATGAAGGGTCTCACCCAAGATTAGCGAACAATGTTCCTAGAACGTTTCCTAGCCTCGCAGAACAACTTCCACCGGTTGGGAATCGACCAAGCCGTCCCCGCACGTAAACAAAACATCTCCGAAAAGAGAAAGAGCCGTAAAGTTCCGCTTATGGACATGAAAAGCGTCATCATCGTAATCACCAAGCGTCCCTAAAAGAAGAGCAATCAACCCACTTGCGGTGAACCAACCCATAGCAAGTATCAAGGGGAATCCCTAACAATTCGTTCAAAGCCTCCGAATGATTCCTATGATACTTAGGAACAAAGCAATCTCGCTACCAAAGGCATATCCAAGATAATGGCGAATTCCTCCACAAAAGTAGGCACCATCTCATTCAAAGAAAAATTGAAAAGATGAATAGAGGGATTCCAAAATCGAGCAAAGACTCCCGCAATAACTTCCAATCCGGTTTGAGGTTCTTCAAAGTGAAAAGAATTCTAAATCCGAATTCGCGATAAACTTATTGCGAGACCGGTTGCGAAACGACCTTACACAATCCCTTCGATGCTTGCTTGAAAGATGCAATCACTTCAGAGGATAAAGAAAATCATCGACAATCATGGACGCTGGGGCAATCTCCTCGGAAGCCATGGATCACAGGTTGAAGAAGAAGACAAGAGTTTCACCCTAACAGATATCTCTAAAGTTTGAAAGGCTAGAATGAGTTATCCGGCCGGACTACAGGATGATTTTATAGGGAAAACCGACAAAATCTCGTTCGAAAAGGAAGAGATTTCGCTGGGTAGCGTGTCTCGTGCGAGACACCTTATCTCGCGCGAGATATCCCTACGGCAAAGCAACATGTGCCAGCCTCTACTCAAATAGCAATCTAGCCCCGACTTGACGAAGCAAGTCTCGAAAAACCTCGCGTGTACAGCTCATAACATGCAATAAAACACCATACTCAGCTCAAAATTGCGGCCTAACGGCCATTCCATTTCCGAAAACATGGAAAGTCGAGAAAGTTAATTAACTAACTAATTAGACCTAGGATTAGGGATTAAGAAAAACCATTGTTTGTGCTACCTATGTGTTCCTAACAAAAATTTAAAAGAAAGAAAAATTGTCCGGGCCCACACGGCCAATATGTACGTATAATCGATAAAGAAAAAGGGGAGGGAATCACGCCATCAAGTCGCCGAGCCGCCAAAGCACCTCCGCCATCACCACCGTGGGGGCTACCATCCCTCCTCGACCTCTTGGCTCCGCAATTAGGGTCATAGCCGAGGCCACCGTCGAGGCCGCCGAAGAAACCTTCTGGAAAAGGACAAAATTGTCCTCGACAATAAGCGTCTACGCAACGTCAAAGTTCAAAATTTTGACACATTTACCCTCGAAATGATAAACTAGCAAGGAAACGTGGAAAACCGGCACCGCAAGTCACGAACGAGTCAAACGTGACATGCGCACAATCGCCCTGCACGGCACCGCCGCCCGAGAACCGAGTGGTCCAAAGATCAACCCAATTCACATGATTCGAGCCTGTAAAGGTGAATCATCAAAGAAAAAGACCTGGCCCAACGCCTGCACAGTGGATCGTCATCAAAAAGCTTGGTCCAACGCCCGGATAGGTGGATCGTCATCAAAAGCTTGGCCCAACGCCTGCATGTTGGATCGTCATCAAAAAGCTCTGGCCCAACGCCCAAACAGTGGATCGTCATCGAAAAGCTCGGCCCAACGCCCAAAACAGTGGATCGTCATCGAAAAGACCTGGTCCAACGCCTGCATGTGTGGATCGTCGAACCAAAAGCCCGATTCAACGCCCAAACAGTGAATCGTCATCCCCAACAAAGAAAAAGCCCGATTCGGAGCCCAGAACGGAGAATCGTCACAAAAACGACAGTGACTCGAGGACCTGGATGTAAGCCTTTATTTTCTAACATATTTCCCGCAGTTCTGAGCCCGCATGTGCGAATCTTCGTACGTACATGTATATTCGTAATTGGGTCTTGATTTGATTCCTCAGTATGAATTTACCTTTTCAAAAAATAAAATATCCTCGATTTTCAAAAAACGTTTTTCAAAATACCTAAAGCAACCTTTTCGTGTTTTGGAGTCAAACTACGTTATGGTCTGATTCTCCGATAGAGATACGTAGGCAGCCGTGCGGCACGACCATCCCGATGTTCAGAATGATGTCTTTTCTATCGTCGACATGACTTCTTTCATAAGACTTGTCGCCGAGGGGCTCTGTAGACACCCCATTCTGAACACATCGGATCATACTTATACCACTCTAAGTCTCGCTTTGAGTCAAGAAGTAGAAATCCACCATTTCGTCATGTTTCGTTAAAGTTTTGACTAACTACCGTTAGTTTGGGACTAAACTGCATACGAGATAACGAGGAAAGGACAAAACCGTCCACAGGAGCAATATCTCGCCGCGAGATGGCGTGTCTCGCGCGAGATATCTCCCTCTGCAGACAGTTGCACGACGCCCTCGTCGATTTCAACCTCTTTTCGGGATAAAACTTTATCTCTCCGGCCAACCAATGGGAGAGGAGGTCTAGAACCATCTGATAGGGTTTTAACTCTCCACTTCTTCATATCCAACCTCTATAAATACTTGGTGACTTCCAAGGCTCAAGAGGTCGAAGGTCCCGGACCGCGAATTTACACAACACACACACATTTTGTCGTTTTCTTTCCCTGAAAGAATCCTTCAAAATCACCCTAAAACTCACCTCATAGTTTGTTTGTCAACCTTGTTGATAAACAAGCATCAATCTCCAAACCAAGGATTGAGGCGAAGCTCTGTCCGCATCAAGATTTGACTCTCATATTGAGTCGAAACTCTGCCCAAATCACCTCACGCAAGGTAATTCCTAATCTTTCTTCTAATTGATTGTTAGAGTGGTATAAGTCCATAGAATCTAGGATCGGCCTAGAGCCTCTCCAAATCATGGAGACGGTCTCGAAGCAATCGATCCTACATTCCATTTGACCTCGTCAAATGGACCTTTATTTGTAGTATTTGAATTCGTTTTTTATTTCTTCTTTTGAAAAACCTCTCTTTTCTTTAGCAAGACCGATCTCCGGATTGGGTGAAATGGATGCCTTCTAAACCTACCCATTTCATAACCTAAGCCCCGAACTCAAATCTCTCAAATGGTTTTTCTATGTTTCCAATCAAATAATATAGGTGGCGACTCATAAAAATAAAAAGAACCAGAATTTCTTTCTCACAACGCTACAATCTCGTACTTTTGACTTCATTGTTTTTACTTGTGATTGCCCATGGTTATAACACGAATTTTCCTTGCAGCAAGCTAGCATTGCGGCCTATGAGGATGTCTTGGCCAAGGCCCAAGAGAAGCGGGTGGCCGATGCCAAAGCTGCTCAAAAGACGAGCGAAGCCAAGGCGGCTAACTTGGCTGAACTCTTGAAGGCCAAAGAGGCCGAGCTTGAAGCTGCACAGGCCAAGGTTGAGGCCGAAGTAAAGAGAGCCGAGGAAGCTCGTGCTCAGGCCAAGGACGCCAGAGATAAAGCCGAGGAACAACTCCGGCTGAAAAATGCTGAGGTGGAAGAGGCAAAGAGGGCTAAGGCCGAGGTCCAAACTAGGGCCGAGGAAGCCGAAGCCAAATGCCGAGGGTTTGAGGCTACTCTTCCTGCTAGGGAAGAGGAGGCTGTCGCCCGTTTTAAAGAAAGCCAGGCCTTTAAGGATGCCATGCAGACCAGCTCGGCCTTCCAAGATGTCGTGAATGATCAAACGGCCACCATGTTCGAGGACGGGTACCTACACCTTGCTCGGAGCATCCTGGCTGACCCCTCCACCGGCTTAGATATCAACAAAGTAGCCATGTTGATCTGCCGGGATCAGTATAGCGAGGAGGTTAGGGCTCTCCACCACCTGGTGCCCTTCTCTGATAGTAACTTGGAAATAATGGCAGCTAAGGACGCTCAGGCCTGCAGAGAAGTGTGGAAGCCGGCCTCCGTTGTCCCCGGCAATCTTAAGGCCTTGGTGGAGGCGATCCAAGACGAGGAGGAGCCTGAGGCCGGGGAGGCCGAGGTGGGAAGAGAGGTCGAGGAGACTAACTCTCGAGCTGATCAAACCGATCTTCCTCCCCCTGGCACTATCACAGAAGACTGGCTCGAAAAGCCTTTTGACGACGGGCAGCAATCTTAGGATAGTTTTCCCATTTTTTACTTGTGTAATAGATGGTAGGGTTTGTAATTTTCTTTGAATATCAATGAAAAATCCCTTTGTCATGGTTCGTGTTATTTCAATAACTTGCTTATATTTTTGTATGCTAGGCAGAGGCACTAGACTTAAGAAGGTGGGATCCAAGGAGGGTTCCTTGCTCCCTAATTGTTGAGCAAGTGGTTAGGCCGAGGAAGGACTCCTTGGCTTTAACTATACTCTCAAGTTATTTAGGCCGAGGAAGGTTTCCTTGGCTTTAAATGTGTTGTAATCCTAAATCAAGGTGGACCCTTGGTAGGACGTTTGTTAAGCCATCAGGCCGAGGAAAATCCTCGGTCTTGGCTGTTATGTTTGTAATGCTTGTAATCCTGAATCAAGGTGGACCCTTGGTAGGATGTGTGGTAAGTCATTAGGCCAAGGAGGACCTTTGGTCTTGACAGTTGGTATCCTTAATCAAGGTGGACCCTTGACAGGAGGTGTGGTAAGCCATCAGGCCAAGGAGGACCCTTGGTCTTGGCTGTTGGTATCCTGAATCAAGGTGGACCCTTGACAGGATGTGCTAAGCCATCAGGCCAAGGAGGACCCTTGGTCTTGGCTGTTGGTATCCTGAATCAAGGTGGACCCTTGACAGGATGTGTTGTAAGCCATCAGGCCAAGGAGGACCCTTGGTCTTGGCCGTTGGTATCCTGAATCAAGGCGGACCCTTGACAGGATGTGTTGAGCCATCAGGCCAAGGAGGACCCTTGGTCTTGGCTGTTGGTATCCTGAATCAAGGTGGACCCTTGACAGGATGTGTTGTAAGCCATCAGGCCAAGGAGGACCCTTGGTCTTGGCCGTTGGTATCCTGAATCAAGGCGGACCCTTGACAGGATGTGTTGTAAGCCATCAGGCCAAGGAGGACCCTTGGTCTTGGCCGTTGGTATCCTGAATCAAGGCGGACCCTTGACAGGATGTGTTTAGAAAAGTCGGGGATAAAGTCCTCGTCTCATGATGTCTGTGTGAAGAGTTGATAGTTGCTTTGCGTGCTGGAAGAAACTGCTTTCGTAAAACTGAAATGCGATTACATCGAACTGCAATCCTATCAACTAACAAAAAATAAAAGACAGGAAATAAGAAACTAATCTACTGTAAAATAAACTTGACT
Source organism: Adenophora triphylla var. japonica (assembly GCA_022495995.1). Lineage (NCBI taxonomy): Eukaryota > Viridiplantae > Streptophyta > Magnoliopsida > Asterales > Campanulaceae > Adenophora > Adenophora triphylla. The sequence goes on along the minus strand of JAFEMH010002967.1, from coordinate 35,680 downwards.
ATTGATAATATTTTCTAAGGTTGTCGGAGTGCCAGGGATGCTTGAGGTCCTTCCCCTCCTTGGTCTTCAATCTGTAGGTCCCTTCTCGAATGACTTGAGTGATGATATAAGGACCTTCCCAATTCGGGGAGAGCTTGTTCTGTTCTGCCTTCCGACCAGTAGCTTCAATTTTTCTAAGTACCCAATCACCTACTTGGAATACTCTTCTGATGACCCTCTTATCGTGATATGCCTTGGTCCTTTGCTTGTAATTCACCATCCTCATCTGTGCAGCTAGTCGTTTCTCATCTATCAGGTCCAGATCTAGTAGCCTATTGACCTTGTTGACTTGCTCATCGTAATGGGAGTTTCTCACAGTAGGGATGGCCATCTCCGCTGGGTGCCATAGCCTCGTAACCGAAGGTTAGTACGAATGGGGTTTCCGATTGGCCCCCGGGTGGTTTGTGCTAATGCCCCCATAAGGCTAGGGAAGTTCGTCCAACCATCTACCCTCGCGTCCCTCAAGGTTCTTGGTAAGGGCGGTTAGGACCCGCCTTGTTTGCCGCTTCGCTTGGCCATTGCCTTGTGGTCCGCTAACGAAGATTTTGCATGGCGGACTTTTACCCTTCCCAACTCGTAGTGAATGCCGTGGAGAATTGCAGTCCATGATCGAGACAATTGTATGTGGAAGGCCGAATCCGCACCGATGTTGTCATGGACAAAGTTGATCGCGTTCTCTTCTCGTTATCTTGGCTAATGCCTTGGCTTCTATCCACTTGGAGAAGTAATCAGCCTACTATCACGTACTTGCAATTACCACGGGCGGGAGGGAAGGGTCCGATGATGTCGATCCCCCACATATCAAATGGCCACGTAGGTATTACGAGTGTTTGCTCAACTGCCGGTAATCTAGGAATGTCAGAAAATCTTTGGCATTTATTGCATTTTCTAACATAGGCGTGTGCGTCTTCCCTTAGGTTTGGCCAATATTACCCTAGCGATATGATTTTGTCAGCTAAGGTTCTGGCCCCCGGGTGTCCGCCGCAAACACCTTCATGTACTTCTGCCAAGAGGTTCTCAATTTCCTTGGGATAGACACACCTTAGCAGGGGCTTCGTGAAAGATCTTCGATAGAGGACTCCATTCATCACCACGAACCTTGGAGACCTCTTCTTGATAAGCTTGGCTCGAGCTTCATCTTCTGGTAGTTTCTCCTTCTCAATGTATTCAATGTAGTCATCGATCCAGCATCTATCCTCTCCTTCTAAGAGCATGACTTGTAGTCTTTCGTACGCAGGTTCTTCGGCATAAACTACATATGGACTGGTCTTAGACACATCCATGGTTGCTAGTTTGGACAGAACGTCTGCGACTTGGTTATCTTCCCTGCCTATCTGTTTGAGCTCGAAAAATTCCATCTTCTTTGTCATGTCTAGGACTAGGTCTCTATACTTGGCAAGGGTGACGTCTTGGGTGTTATATTCTCCCTTGACTTGTTTGACAACGAGCTGGGAGTCACAGAAAGCTGCCACCTTAGTTGCTCCATAGAAGGAGGCCAATTCAATGCCAAATATCAGAGCTTCGTATTCCGCTTGATTATTGGAGGCAGGGAACTTGAAACGGATGGCGTCTTGAGTAGTAAACTCTTCTTCTGGGCTTGCTAGTACAATTCCAGCTTCGCTTCTTTCCTTTGTGGCTGATCCATCCGTATACAGGATCCAACAGTTGGATGGGAGTTCAATGGGAGAGTCTTTATCCTCTGGTGCGTTTTGCTTCCTAGAGGTGGGGAGATGCTCACCCATAAAGGCAGTCTCAACCATGAAGTCAACCAGGGGCTGTGCCAGGAGTGTCCTCCTTGATTGGTAAGTGATATCGAACTCAGTGAGAGCGATGGACCAATTAAGGAGACGCCCGGAGCCGTCCAACTTATGTAGTATCTTCTTCAACGGTTCGTTTGTGTACACGGTGATAGGATGTGCAGAAAAATAGGCACGTAGTTTCCTCGATGCAATGACTAGTGCGTACGCTATCTTCTCCACATTGAAGTATCTGCTTTCCACGCTCTGACAAGTGCCTTAGAAACATAGTAGACGGGCTTCGAATTCCTTCATCATTTCGAACTAAGACAATGCGACAAAGCATGATCAATGGGCTAGGAAGACGTATAGCATCTCACCTAGTCGGATCGCTAAGCAAGGGAGGGGAACCCAAGTACTTCTTCAACCGGAGGAATGCTTCAGAGCATTCGGGAGTCCAGGAGAAGCTCTTGGTACCCTTCAATACCTTGAAGAAAGGCAGTGACTTTTCAGCAGATTTGGCGATGAATCTTCCTAGGGCCGCGATTCTTCCATTAAGCCTTTGAACCTCCTTGATGGTGGTAGGTTCCTTCATGTCAACGAGCGCCTTGATTTTTTCGGGTTTGCTTCAATCCCCTTTCGAGATACCATGAAGCCTAGGAATTTTCCAGTTACTCCAAACACGCACTTGCTAGAAAATAACTTCATGTTATTAGAACGGAGGTTGTGGATTGTCTCTTCTAGGTCTGGAGCGTGGCTGCCTTCCTTGGTCTTTATGACCATGTCATCCATATAAGCTTCCATGTTTCGACCTATCTGGCTTTCAAAACTTGATTCACCATCCGTTGGTAAGTGGCACCCGCGTTCTCGAGCCCAAAAGGCATCATGATGTAACAAGAATTCCCCACCTGTTTGGAAAGCCGTCTTCTCAATGTCCTCTTCCGCCATTTTTATCTCGATGGTAGCCTCGAATAGGCGTCTAGGAAGCCGAGAGTTTGGTGTCCCGAAATGGAGTCAACCAACTTGTCAATCCCGGGTAGAGGATAGCCGTCCCGGGGCAGCCTTGTTTAGATCAAGAAAGCTCTATGCACATGCGCCATTTCCCATTTTGCTTCTTCACCATAACTACATTGGTCAACCAAACGGGGTACTTAACTTCACGAATTATTCCGGCGCTAAGTAATTTCTGCACTTCTTCTTTTATAGCTTCCTCCTTGTCCCTTGCAAAATTTCTCCTTGTCTGGGAGATAGTCTTTGCCAAAGGATCAACTTCTAGGCGGTGGAGGGCTACTTTTTCCTTGATCCCCCTCATGTCTTCGACTCTCCAAGCAAAGACGTCGAGACTGTTTTTTAAGAGGGAGATGATTTTTCTTTCTCTTCGCGATAGCCGGCCCCCGAGCTTGATTTTCTCGTTCAGATAGTCAGGATTAATGACCACCTCTTCCACTCTCATCTACGTGCTTCATTTCAGGTCCGTCTCGAAATTCCAGGGATTCGATGATAATTTCTCTGATTCTCCTCCCTTCATTGTCGTTTACATCGAGACCTTCTTCTTCCATAAGTTTATCAATGTCTAGGAGATCGTTCTTCTCCACGTCATGGTTGGCCCCCGAGTTCTGGCCATTGACGAGAATGGGATATTCCTCGGAAAAGGGCGGAACTATGCCTTGGTCATCCACAGTTTCTAGGACCATAGGCTCCTCCTCACTTTCCCATACCTCTCGGATATAGCTCATTCTAGAGCTAGTTTCAGTGGTCTTCTGCGATTTGGAGATCTTGATGTTCTCCTCAGGTGTATCTATCTCCACGCTTTTCGACTTCTTCCGGCTCTTGACAACATGCTCCAAGAAGTCTTTGGGGGTTGCCCTCACGCATCCAATGCCCGCACGAGTGGGAAACTTAACTCGTTGGTGAGGAAGGGAGGCTACCATCCCAAGTTTGGCTTGACTTGGAATGCCTATGATTGCATGATAGTCACTAGTCAAATCCATGACTATAAAAGTGACAGTAGCTTTGGCTCGGAAGGGATGATCGCCGACTTCAAGCTCTAGTTCCACGGTCCCCTTTGCTCCAACCTTATGGTTGGTGAATCCTTCAAGCCTACCGTGATATGGTTCTAGTACAGTGTCTTTCAATCCCATTTGTTGGAAGGCTGAATAGTACAGGATGTCACGGAGGCCCCGTGTCAACAAGAAGTCTTTCGGATTCAACATTGTCAATTCGGCCCTTTATGACCAAGGGTCGCTTCACGGCCGCTCGGCTCCCACCAACTCATTAGGAGAAAAACTAATGACCTCTTCCGCTTATGGATCCAAGCAGAACATGGTATACTTTGCTTAGCTCGTGGATCTGGTCCCTTAGCTTTCTGGTGGAGGTCACCTCTTCACGGATCACATGCAGTTTAGCCCTAGGAGGCCTTCGATCTTCATCCTCACTCTTAGAATCATCTTCACTCTCCTCTTGCTTCCGCTTTCGCTTGCCGTCTTTCTTCATGACATAACAGTCTAGCTTTCCCTTGTCAACCCATTGTTGGATTATTTTCTTGAGGGCCCAATGTACCCATCGCTGGTATGCCCGTTATCCTTGTGAAAATCACAAGATTTGTTCATGTTACGAGGAAATTTTGGCTTGTCAAGCCGGACGGGGTGGAGGCAGGTTTACCAACCGCATGATTTCGGAGACGGGTTTTGTAAGGGGGTAAATTCAAGCTTTTCGTGCTCCTTGTTCTATTTTTCCCCTCGGAACCCTCGCTGCCCATTGTCATTCTCGCGGGCTTTAGCCGCCTCAGGTTCCGTCTTGTCGCCTCCCCTTTTCTGCGTTTTGTCTTCAGCCATGGAAATGGCATAAGCCACCTTGTATAAATCGGCCTTGGATTTAGGTTCCTGGCCGAGAGTTCATAAATGAGGGGGCCGATTTTAACCCGGAGTTAAAATGCACTATGACCTCCCTATCGCCGAGGCTTTCTTTAACTTGGTCCGCCATTTTTCGAACTCCGTTGTAATAGCTAAGGGTGGTCTCTCCCTTTCCTTGCTCAATGTTGGCCAAGTCAGCCAATCTCATCTTCCTCTTACCTGCAGTAGCAAAGTGGTCTAAGAACATTCTCCTCATGCCTCTCCAGCAATCGATGCAACCTTTCTTAAGCTCACGGAACCAGTCAAAGCCAGTTCCGAGAAGGTGCTCGCGAAAGCTTTGCAGAGCAAGTCATCACCAGAGTGAGGAGATTCATGGTTTGTTCAAAACTTTGCACATGGTCCTCAAGGCTCTGTGGTTCCGTTATATTTCTCAAAATTCGGGATTTTGAGGTGAGGATTAGGGGTGCAAAGCAGCTTATCCTCAAGGAAAACGGACGGGTGGCCCACCATAGTCATCGTCATTGTATTTCTTTCCCATCTCCATGTCATCTAGCCTTTGCTTCAACAGCTTCCCATTGTTTGGTCTCCTCTCCCTTGTCGCCGCTTGAGCGGGTGCTTCGTTGGGAGCTTCGATTGATTTATCTTTGGTACGATTGTTCACTCCCGCCGTGCTCCGCATCACGTCGGTGGTCGTCTCGCTAGAGGGAGCTTTGTCACGCCTTAGTTCCAGTGTCTCGACCGCCAAGTATCATCCTCGTACGGCTCGGTGTCCTCGGCCTTGCAAATTCTCGATGCCGAGGACGAGGAGAATCCGGCCGACGAGGTCGAGGAGAATTTGGTCGACGAGATCGAGGTGGCGTGGGATGCCTAGGTGCCATGACAAGACGAGCAGGGATAGGCGTCCTGCTCAAGCCGAGTCTCGTTCTTAGGTCCCCGGAATTTACTTCCTCTTCCCTAGAGTTAAGCTGGCTTCTCGTGTCGACCACCGGAGCCTTCGCTACCGTTGTGCCGAGGATGAGGAGAATCCTGGGGCTTGCCTTGGTAGGTTTCCTGGTCTTGAGGGGAGGAGGTTGTTGCTCACCTTGTTCCCTTACTGTGGGTCGCCCATAGATGGCATAATGAATGGAGCCATGGAATGATCCGGGTCCACCGCAAAAGAGCAACTTCGTGTTTCATACATCCTTTCGCAATGTCTCCATTTGTTTATGTAACAAAGAGCGTCGGCCAACGGCCGAGATCCTCCCCGCTTGACCTAAGGCGTCGGCATTCTTTGTTTTCTTCCTTCCCGCTTGCTTCCCACGAGCACGAGTAGGACGAGGAAGTTCATTACCCTCTCCTCGGCATTTGCCCGACTCCATGGAACGAAGAGTCGCGGCAAGGGGAGGAGGGGCATCTCGGCCGAGGTAGAGGAGGAGGAGGAGGCCTCCTCGGCTCCAAAGTGTTCCCCCATTCACTGGGTTTGGGTCCTCACTGTAACACTCGTAAACCGTCCGTCCATTGTAAGTCAACAAAGAAATTACCAAGCGCAAATTTTCCAAAATCACAATTTCCAACAGATCCAAATTTCCGGCCAAAATTAGGGCAAATTTTGACCACAAACAAACAAACTAATAGCGATTCTTCCAACACAAAAATTCAGGCCAAACAACTTCACGACGAGAATCGGATTCCGCCGAATTTTTGCGTAATCCCAAGAATAAGAACGAGATAAGAAATTCTCGTTCAAACTAGAAAATTTCGGCCGAAAACAGTAGCGACTTTTCCAGTGCCAAACAATGTGTGTTTGAATCGATTTCCTAAGCAATGGAACCAATTGATGATACCAAAATCGTCAAAATGCCCAAATCCAAGCGATGATTGCTCCGGTGATTGCAAGGCCCGAAAATAAGAGAAAACACGTAAACTAAGCGGGCGGATCCGGCTAAAGGCCCTCCGGCGTGAGAGTAAGTTCACGGTTTGTATATGAGAAAACAAATTGACAGAGTTTTCCCAATGTAAAAAGTCACGTACCAGATAATGAGCCATGTGGTTTGTATTTATAGGGATGGATTGATAGAATTCATGTTGAAGTGAACTCGCACAGAGATAAGACATAATCCTAAGAGAATTATATCTGTTAAGGAGTCATTATTTGACTTGAATTGGTGTTGGTGATTGTAATCCTGATTGGATAATGATTATAGAATCCTTGTTTGATAAGGATCGCAGAATCGCTAGCCGGAAAACCGAGGAACACAAATGTTTTACCTCGGTCTTGTCAATTGGCCGAAGTGAATGATTGAACTCCCCAGTCATTTGGTGATTGGTCGACAAGGAGAAGCGCCGGAGTGAATGATTTTGTTTCCTCGTCACTTGATGATATGCCGAGATAATAACTTTTCTCTCCTCGTCACTTGTGACATGACGGCCCAAGAATGATGTCCCAAGGTCGAGGCGCATGCTCCTCGGCATATGAGGAAGGCCTTCCTCGGCCCTAATACTTGGGTGATGAATTATGTTAAGGGCCCAATCCATTGAGGCCCAGCTCGGGCAAATCTATAGTCGTATCTCGGTTTATACTGTTCAATTTTATTTATATTTTCTTAGTCATTTTCAATATTCACCATTATATATAATACTAGTATCAACTTGAAAGAGCACTTGTAATTCTCTCTCTCCATCTCTTTCCGATTCCTTAAGCCTCGGGAATCAATCGGCCCGGTGTTACCGGAAAACTGTAGGAAGGAGGCGGTGGGGGTTGACCGGCGGTGGCTGCGGGGTGGTAGGGGTACCATTGAAGAAGCTTCCGATAGAGAGAGGAGATCAGGCGTCGATTTTTCAGATAGCTGCCTGTATATTTCCAATTTCGCCAATTGTTTTTCAGCGATATTCTCATAAAATAAAAGAGGTAATTTCAATTGATTTTGATGAAATAATTTGGCTTTATTGATGAATTTCTGAGTTAATTAAGAAGGAATTGTTGATTATATATTTTTCTAGAACATGCAATGATAAATAAATTCGTTAAATATTTGATCATTTTGATGATTATTTGATGTAAAGGGAAATGAAATTCTGCTGATGTCACCAATATGCGACAATATCAGACATAGGCGAGATTATCAGCATATGCGCGGGAATTAAGGCCAGAACCATAACTATAAACATGACTAGACCAATCATACGAGAGTCAAACTTTAACGAGATCTTTACGACATATGGGCCCATATAGACCATATTTGGTCTTGGGTCGGGTCAACATTTATAGGGCATAATATTTTGTTATGGTACATCATCAGAGCGATTGTGCAACGCAGCGGAAGCAATTGACAAAATAACACACAAAGGCAATTGAGAATCAAGAGAGAGAGATTGTATTTGGGGTTATGAACTTTGAGAATCAAGAGAGAGATTGTATTTGGGGTTATGAACTTCTGATTTCTTATTCGACCGTCAATAATTAGTACTTTTACGTAATAGGGTTATAACCTTAAATACTTAAGAAACAAACCCTAGTCCGAACTAATATTTCTCTCATTTATGTTATTAATCAACTGGAATTTTGTAATATTGTGCTGCCATTTTTGGTAATATGTCCCGCTGACATTCATATATGTCTCTTTTTTTTCTTCATTTATTTTACTTTGAAATGTGCTTTCATTTGCTATGGTCTTCTCCTCTTAATCTTGTGAACACTGAGATCCATAAGAAAGAAAATTTATTAGGAATATTAGGGAAGTTGTTGACTAGTCAATTGCGATACGTATTATGAGCGGATGTTGTATGCTTATTTTTTGCTTGTTCTACTAGTTTGACAGCGTAAGCTCAGAGACTGACCTAAAAAATGAGCAGCAACAACGAGGAATCGCTAACCATTGCAAAGAAAGGTTCACCGATCCCACCTCCATTACCTTCGCCACCAACAACGAGCCATCGTGGAAATGGATTACTCATCAACAGATTGTCTCAAAGAAGACTTCCTTGTGTCTCTAAGATGGTGAAAGATTCGTGGGACCGGCTCTTTGACGAAGGTTATAGAGCCGATGTTTTGATTCATACAGACGGTGGAGGAATTATCTATGCTCATGCTAGTGTCCTTGTAAGTAATTTCACTTTGTTTTGATGTTTAGAAGTTATCTTATTGATATGGACTTTGATATTCATCAACTATATGTTTGCTATAACAGGGCGTAGCTTCTCCGGTGTTTAAGAGGATGATAAAGCAAGCGAGAAGTCAAGGTCGTCAACGATCATTAACCATACGTGGGGTCCCTTACGAGGCAGTTCGAGTTTTCATTCGGTTCTTGTACTCTTCCTGGTAAACTCCTACACCAGAAACAAAGGATCTAGGACCTGTGCAGTCGGACAGTTCAAAAGCCCGACTTTTTTTTAGTACCATTGATTACACGAGCTATATGTTCTTTGTTAATCATTTCTTGTGCATTATATGCAGCTATGAACAAGAAGAGATGAAAGAACATGTCTTGGCCTTGTTGGTGCTTTCGCATGTGTTTGTGGTTCCTCAGTTGAAGAGATTATGTGAATGCCATCTCGAGCAAGGACTGCTCAATGTAGAAAATGCGGTTGACGTCTTTCAACTTGCACTTTTATGTGATGCTCCTCGACTAAGCCTTATATGTCACCGCTTTATCTTGAGGAGCTTTAAAGCTATTTCCGCCGCAGAAGGTTGGAAGGCAATGCAGAAGAGCCACCCCGTGTTGGAAAAGGAACTCCTCGAGTCCATGATTGAAGCCGAAAATGTAAGCATCCTTTGACCACTTTGACTTCCACAAAATTAAAACGATGATAAAAGATTTATATGAACACGCTCTAGCTACCAAAGAGCTCTAGTTCAATTGGCATCATGTATACTTTTCTATACAGAAGATCAGAGGTTCAAACCCACCTAAAGCTCTATCTAGCTCAAGTGGCATCATGTATACTTTTCTATACAGAAGATCGGAGGTTCAAACCCACCAATAGTATATTGCACTCGCTGAGTGTCACTGACGGCTTGGATTAAGTCATCAATCGATGAAAAAAATCATTTTTTTTATAAAAAATATGAACACTCTAGCTAACGATTATCTTTGTTTCTTGTGTTGATTCTAATTTCAGAGCAAGAAGGAGAAGATAAGGAAATCGAACGAGAGGAAGATTTACTTGCAGTTATACGAGGCGATGGAAGCTCTTGTTCATATATGTAGGGATGGTTGTAGAACAATTGGACCACACGATAAAGCTCTAAAAGTGGATCAAGAGCCTTGCAATTACGACGCTTGTAAGGTGCTAGAATCGCTTGTCCGTCACTTTGCCAGATGCAAGATGAGAGTCCCCGGCGGCTGCGTTCATTGCAAAAGAATGTGGCAGCTCTTGGAGTTACACTCTCGGCTCTGCGCTGACTCAGACGCCTGCAAAGTTCCTTTATGCAGGTGAGCCATGTACTCAATCGACACACACACACACACACATACATTGGGTGAATTGACTACTCTCGCATAATAAGTGTCCCTGTTGTTTTGTTAAACTATTTAAGGAATGCGTTTTACTTATTTTTGTACGTTGCTTGTACCATGATCATTTGACGTGGAGTTCATGAATTTGCATGAAATTTGTAGCTAGGCCTTCTTTTATAGACTTGCTATTTTGGGTCAATAACTGTGAATAACCCGAAGATTTTCTTTCATTTTTCAGGAACTTTAAGCAGAGGACCAAGAAACTGAATAAGAAGGATGATATTAAGTGGAGAATATTAGTTAGAAAGATCTTGAGAACAAAGAGCATTTCTGGTGCTCCGTTCTTTACGTGGGTAGCGACATGAGGGCAAGGCAAAGTCGAAGGCGAAGGCCGATGGTTCCTCTCCTCTGTAACTTACTTACTGACGCTACCCGAAAACGAGCTCTGATGACTGCACCCCATGTCGTCTACTCGTGAGAAAATCTGGCACGATCGTCCACTTAACGCCTTCACGATAAACACCGTAAGCTAAACCGGGGACTTCTCCGGCTAAAGCCACTACCGTGTGAGTGTAAGTATCTGTCATGTAATAAGCTCAGAAAATGAAATGTAGGGCTTGAGAGTAAGAAGAAAATGGCTTACTTGACTTGTAAGATGATGGCTCTATTTATATCCTCTACCCATGATAAGGTGATAAGATGATAGGGTGATATCATGATACTATATGTTGATGCGATCCTTCTGATTAGCTCTCACCAACTTTTCCTCGTATTGTGGGATTTTGGGGCGCCTAAAGTAGTAGATGTCTTTTGTCTCAATTAATGCTAACCTTTGTGTTAGAGATGGTCCCCCTTTATTAAGCCAAATTTAATGAAATATCATATACCTCTTAAGCGGGATCCCCATCTCGCCTATAATGATTATCTCGCTGGACTTTACTTGCTCCATAATGGGATCTTAGTAAAGTAAGCAAGATTCCCATCTCGCCGTAAATAATGATCTCGCATATTCTCCATTTTGACCCATGATCCATTTGATGTATTATGATTTGAGCGAGATAATCATCTCGCTATAATTAATGATCTCGTTTCTCTCCCTCTTAATTTGTCCTCATACTCTTTCAAGTCGCTTGATCCCACAATGGCGATATGGCGGTTTGACTGTTAAAGTCCCCTTCCATAATCGAAGATTGTAAAGTGTTTTTCTTACTTCGGCATTTTTCTTCCTCTAGTCTCTCTCTTCCTCTGACTTTCCTCTCAACGCCCGCATTTTTCGATGTTCCTCCGAGATCACAGAAAATTTAAACAATATAAAAATAAGTTCGGTATTAGTCGTGGTTTGAATCGTAATCAAAATCATGGTTTGATCCACGATTTAGACCGCGGTTTGAACCAAACCGAACCAAACTAAACCATAGCGGTTTGATTTGGTTCGATTTGAATTTTTTCATTATCCAATTTGATTAAAATTTTTTCCAAATCGATAACTAGTGGTTCGATTCGTAGATTCCATCAAACCTAACCATTTACACCCCCTAGTCGCAGTCGCGCTTCTAAACATATAGTTGGGCCTGTCCTCATGAAATAGGCCCAAACGTGAAAACTTTGACAAAAGTCCCTTTTTAGTCCTTTAACTATTTTAAATGGGACAATTTGGTCCTTCAACTATACTTTGGAAGTTTTTCATCCTTCAACTAACATTTTCAAAATTAAAAGGTCCTTCCATCCATTTTTGCCGTTTACACCGTTAAACCCTCCTATGCGCTGGCAATTTGGAGATGATTTGGCCTCCACGTCGTTTAAATTAAGAAAACCCTCCAAGTCGATAGAATCCGGCCGCACCCGCCAAGGAATCCGACCGCACCCGCTTCTCCATTGAATCCCGTGCGCGCGCCTCTTCTTCATCATGCGCCCGCCTCACACCCCTTCATCAATTGAGACAGCAACTGAATCCTATGCGCCCGCCTCGCCATTATCCAGGCGCTCGCCTCGTCCTTGTTCCAACATAGCCCAACCTACTGACTTGGATGCGCACGCCTCGTTCATGTCCAGGCGGCCGCCGATTCGCTAATGTAATTTCATTTTACAATACAAATTCATCCAACCTTTGTAGTTGTTCTTGAAATTCATATAGTTCAAAATTATTTTACAACACAAATTCAATTTCCAGGTAAAAGATTACAAACCCAATTATTGTTTCACCCTTTTTTTCCATTCTTTGTATGTTTGTGTAATTATTGTTTCACCCTTTGTAGTTGTTCTTGTAGTTGTGGATTTTTACGGACAACCGAGAAGTGAAATCGGTGAAATCAGTTGGGATTACAACACAAATTCAATTTCCATTGGATGCGCATAAACTGTTTGTGAAAATGTGTTTGTGACACTACGGTCATTGGATGCGGTTTGGTGTTCCTCACCGCAACGGGTGTGGAGGGGAAGGCGAATATAGTGCCATGGTCATTGCCCTTCAAGACCATTGTGATGCGAGCAGATAAGTTTTGATGGTCAAGGTGATATCTGGTGGAACATGTGGAGGCAGAGTTGTAGTTTGTTCAAATGAAAGATGTAGTTTGTAAACCTTGTGTTTTTGCTATTGGGTTATGTTTCTTCATCAATTCTACCGCAACTCCTTTACACTTATGTAACCTTTCTCTAGCTAATAAAATCATCTTCTTTTCTTCGAGAATATATATATCTCAAATTCTCATTAGCAAGAACATCACTCTTTTTTGCCGATATGAAGACACTATGAAAAAACAACCGATAAGCATTATCATGATATCATAAAACCAACTGATAAGCATCAACATTAGTACTCGGATGTTTGGAAAATAAAAACAAAAGTTCCATACAAATTTGTATCATCCGATAAGCATCAACTTGCCGCTTCAAGAAGCCGACTCCAAAAAAACAAAAAACCAACTTATCAACTACCGCATTGATGTTTACCAAAACGGAGCACTTCACCCACAATTCCCCAAAAGCCTATGTAGGTACCAAAATAAAAAACAATCTCAGCTTTTAATGTTTGCAAACACAACTATACATAATTAATGTCTTGGCTTCTTCTGAGACTTGGACCGATTCTCGCAATGCATGGCCAAGTTATGAAAGTCCTTCCCCTCCTTGAGAATGATGGTTGAAGGGCGGCTTGCACATTAGGGGGACCACTTCCCATTCCAACTTTACTTGTTGACCCATCCTACCACAAAAACAATCTCGCTTTAATGTTTCGCAAACACAACTATAAAGTATTGATTGAATTAAAAATAAGGAAAGAAACATACCAGTCCATTGCTTCTATCACCCATGCTTTCGAGATCCGCATCTACTCCCCCTCCTCCTAACAGGTTGCTTCTCTCTTCTTGGGGGCGCATTCGGGTTCTCATTTACAGGTCTATCTAGACATTTTCTAATGTTATGGCCCTCTTGCTTGCAAAGTCTACATGTCATTTTAATCCCTTTTTTTGATTTCTTAATGTTCTTGAAGGGATCTTCTTCAAGTAAGAGAATTTCATTTGTGCCTTTGCCTCTCCCATCTTCCAGTGCATCATTCATTCTATTCCATTTGGGACTTCCTTTCAGAACTCTTGGTGGTGGTGGCAGCAACACTAGGTTATCACTCTCAAGCCACAATTCAATACCATCAACATGTGCCCATAGTACTTACGATATGTCTCACCCTTTAAGCACTCATAGATGTAGTCCTATGGATCCCTTCTCATTAGAGTAATAACAGAAACAACATGGCAACATGGAATCCCATTAAGTTGCCATGCCCTAAAAGTACAAGTTCATGAAGTTAGGTTCACAATTGTTCCCCCTATGGTACCACCAATCTCAAAGTCCATCTCACCATTCCATTGTGCAAAACAATCTCTTGACTTAGTTATTGAATCCTCTAATGAAGCCAACACTCTATGTCCAAATCTCTTACCTTCATTCATTCTTTTAATCATGTAATCTCTCTTATCCCTTATTCTATCCACCAATTTAAGTCTAATTGACTCTAACATACTGATCGAGAGGTTTGTACCGCCATCAAATATAAATATAAAAAATCATATGATAAACTTATTAATATAGTTAAAAATACAGGTTCATACACTGGCCTTTAAAATCCAAAAATTGAAACTCTCACACATGTTATTATCAACCGAATCAACAGGCAATCGGTGGAAAAAAAGCCTTACTCCATCTAGATGGATCCCTATCCATCGATGTTTGTAAGCTAGTTCGGATAAACTTTTAATCTTCTCCATATTCTTCTTAAATTCATCCTCCGTTGTTGACTTTGCTTTGCGGCCTCAAAAGAACTTTCTCGTAATTTACCCCAGTGAATCCCCTCTTCCTAAAGTTGGCATAAATATGCCTCACATAGCCTTCCTATGTTGGATTTCGTGGAACAAGTTCTTGACACTAGCTCCAGGACCCTAAAATAAAGTGAAAAGAAAACAATAAATGGTGTAAACATATAGAAAAAAATAGTTAAAAGAAAACAGATGATTTAATATAATGTAAAATATATTACCTTTTGCGATCGTACATTAAAGTCCATCCATCTCCATATCCTACGCCATGTCCCTTGCAACCAAGTTTAGAAACCAACCCTGTGTTGGTCCTCCTTTTCAACCACCGCCCATGCAATAGGAAACATCTCGATTGTTGGCATCTCTCCCCTATCAAGGGTCAAAAGTTCACCTTTAATCCAAGTTTTTAGAAAACATCCATCAACCCCAACAAATTTTCGCATCCCCGAACAAAGTTCTTCTTAACCGCATGAAAACATACATAAAATCTCCTAAATTGTGGAGGTCCTTCCCATTCATCACCGGTACCCTTCAAAACAATTGTAGTGCCCGGATTTGATCTCGTCCAATTCATTAACATAATTCCAAAGTTGAGCATAATGCTCATTCATTGATTCACGAACTGCCTAATGCTCTCTTCTTTGTTCTTAAACGAGCTTAGTATTCACATCAACTCCTACCTCTTTCTTCACCAAATTTTTTATTTCAATAACCCTCATAAAAGGTGTTAGTCGATTCTATCACCCAATATGTCTGGCCAACCATTTAGAGTTCATGCCTTTACTCTTGTGTTGCTTGTACACCTATGGGTTTTTTGGTAGGATTTCACCTTAAAAGTTTGTTCTTTGCCTTCATAACTTGCATATAAAGCCCAAGGACAATTTGTGCATTTTGCTTGAACCCTAACTTTATCATTTTTTTTAAACCAAATAGGGTACCTGTGTTTTGCAGCATATGATCTGATTTGATGTTTCAACTGTGCAGGTCCTTCAAAAATCATATCTACACAAACCGAAAGTCTTTGATATCAACCTTTGGATTGAAGTGAATCTCCTCAACTTGTTTTGTTGATCTGGGTTCTCTAGTCCAATCTTCTTCATCACTACTACTAACTGGAACAAAGTCAGAGCCAGAATCAGCCCCATCGTCATCACTATTCCATGGTTTAAATCGACCACCAATGTCAAAGTCAAAGTACTTAGATTGATCTACACCACTCCCATCATTCACACCATCCTCATTTTCCAGATAAATTATTTCTTCGCTAGATATCATTTGAATTGCAGCTGCATTATCTCTATTAATCATGTACTCCTCATCATCAGTCATATTATCACTATCCTCAAATAATTCAATATCATCTCTATCAACATCCTCACCATCATTCCCGCCACAATTCCCACCATCATTCTCACCATCATTAGACAGAGAATCTAGTTTATTAATCTCATACGCATAGTCAGCCCACCATTTATCATTGTCCACATTCAAATCATCCACATCATTGTTGTCCATATTGCAATAAAATCCAAACCCATACATAATACTCAAAAACAAGAAGTTTAACGATGTTTAAAAAACAAATAACAATGAATCTAACAAACCCTAGACAGAAACAAAACTCTAATTCATATTTTAAACAAAATTAAAACAAGAACTATCGAATAACACTAAATATAAGGAGAAACTTACTTGAGTAATTTAAAATTGTGATTTGAATCTCTCAATTTCTTCCTGCTTCAAAAAAATTCAAGGGCAATTCATGAGAACATAAACCCTAGAAATCCAAGAACCCACTGTCAATAAAATGTGCCATTCAAAGAAAATAAACCCAAGGAGAAGATTGCTTGAAATTACCTTCACTAACTGCTCGATCGGCTATGGTTTCTTCTCTCTTCCCGTCGTTTGGATTTCTCTCTCTCTTTGCGTCTATTTTTTGTCCAGTCAGCTGCAAGGTCAGCACTTAACGGGGTGGTGTAAACGGAGATGGATGGAAGGACCTCTTAATCTTCAAAGTATTAGTTGAAGGACGAAAAACTCCCAAACAATAGTTCACGGACCAAATTGTCCCATTTAAAATAGTTAAAGGACTAAAAAGGGACTTTTGTCTGAAAACTTTCAACGTTTCACTTTACTAGTACTGTACCGACTCTCCCCACAGGCAAACCAACGATTCTGAATAAATAACTCAATTTCAAACCTTCTTCTCCTCCGTTGTGCAAATTCAGAGTTCAGAGCGGGAGATTGCAGCCACTCGAACGGCTCTTTTCTCCATTGATTAACTGGTAATTCGATATGTCTTCGTCGCCTTCTTTCTAACCGCTTAGCCATACCAATTTTTGCGCCTGTTATTTCAGTTTGAGTGCGGCATTTTCACAGTCAGTTGGCAGGCAGTCGGTTTGTATTGTTCTCTCACACTCTGCTTTTGCTATGTCAAATTCTGATAAGTTATCAAAAGTAGATTTGTTCATTCAATTGATTGGTCATGTTGTGAATGTACTGGAAGAACTGAGAAAACAAGATTGATATATCATAAGGAATTCTGAAATAAGAACAAACGAATTATCTTAATGGTGAACATTAGTAGTTTAGTACTCTAATTTAAATTCAACCTAGTTCATGATTCCATGTAATTTAAACCCTGCTATGTAAGTGAAGATAAGTATCTTAACTAGGGCATTCGTGTTGGAGTAGAAAAATAAGTATATTGTATAAGCTAGTTTCCAGAACAGATGATGCCTTCCACAGGGTGTTCTGGTTGTCGGATGAATCTTATGACCCCTGATTGTCATCTAATTCACCTTTTTATTTGATCTCTGTTTGCCTTGTCGTACCATTCATTCTTCTCTTAGGTTACCCCTGGAAATTTCAAGATGCCTTTATTTTTTGTACATGTAACGGGCCGACTTCTTGGACATGAAAGGCTTCTCTTCACAATTTTATCAGTTCTAAATAATTTTATCCTTTTTCGTCATGACAAACTCATGATTTATCCTCTTGTAAGCCTTTAATGATGCATTGCACAATCTTATGGCGAAGAGGTTTCTTCATCCGAACTTCTGTTGTGACGCACGTTGTATCTGTTCAGGACTGGTAGTGATGCAGTTGGTGGCATCCTAAAGGCTCTTGCTGACCCCACCATTGTTTTATCCTGCATCTGACCAACCTCTTTGCAAACATGATCCAATATAGTGAGGAAATCCCGAACAATCATGAAGATTCTTAAAGGATAGGCTCCCTCTTTGTTGGTGTCACCATGGAAATACTCAGTGACCTCTCTCACCATGGCCAACGCATTCCTTTCGTTATCCTTTATTCTAATAATTTCTGCTTCTGCATCTTTGAGAAATAATTTCACCGATTCAAAAAAATTTGCTTGCATGTTTGGCTTCTCATATTGAGTTACCGAACGAACTTTCTCGAGACCAGTTTCAAGCTTCGATACATAGCCACTCAAGACATCTGAGTCCATTCCTGCTGCCTTTTTGACATTGACCAGTTCTCTGCCCAAACCTCCAACAACCTGCAATCCTTGCTTATTGAAATTCCCTTCACTTAGCCCGGAATTCATCCTGTAGGAATCATCTTCTATTTTAGGTACTGAACTAGTACCTTCCGACCTGATAATTTCTTGGACAACAAAGTGGAGCAAGGTCGTCTTTCCATCTGTTCCCTTTACGTCTACCAATTTCAACAGTGTATCAAGTTTGAATGATCTAGCTTCACCACGATTAGTGCCAACATTCATGCGGTTTCCTGTCCTTAAAACAGCTTCAAGGAGTTTGAGGAATAGTCGACTGTTCCTTAGTTCTTCACTTGCTGCCTGATAAAAGTCATATCAAATTAGCTACAATTTTCAATCAGGATACCTACTTAAAAAGAAGAAAGAAGTCTTCTGGACTTCTGGTGTTAGGACTTCAGAGACCGCAATTTGTCTATTGGAAAGACTAAAAGCTTAACGGAAGACATGAATTCACTTGACTTGGATCTCATAATATAAAGCTGCTGAACCAAGGTAAATCAAATTTTGAAGTTTTTTTTTACGAGAGGCTTTCGCCAATTATACCTCTAGGGTTTGGAAGGAAGTCCGCAGATAGTTTACTTCTGTATCAAAGTTTGCCCTGTATAGCATGGCCTCCACTCTTCTGAATGCAAAAGGTACATCAAGGACTGCCTTGAGAAATCGCTCTGCAGTCCCTAATTTTGATATGTCACCTCTATAATCTCTAAGTTTGATCTCTTCCTCCTTGGTTGGAGCCATCTTCACTAGTGTTTCCAAGAGCTCAGCTCCCAAGCCTTCCGGATTTCCTGTTGCACCAAAATGAATACTGTGTGGTCAGGCTACCGAAATGAAGGATTCATCGAAAAGTGAAAGCTATAATTCAAGCACATCTGGTTTTCTGAAATATCGTCATTCGTAATAGTTTATTTCATACTCATGTAATGTAATACTGATGCCCTTAGCAGTTTGTTTCATATGTGCCATAGGGCGTTTTTGCTACTCATCATTTAGATAGTCTGACTTCACTATGCCAATTCATCTTCTAACTTTTTCTAGTCCAATTGTTGCTGCTAGAGAATGTTAGTGCTGTTTGCTTTGGCTACGGTTGAAGAGGAAACTTATGATAAATATTCTGTAACTAATGTAAGGGAGAAACTGAGGGAGAATGTTCTGCCACATTGAAAGTTGCGTGACGGTATTCTTTCATGTTCCTTTTAAGTTAGATCATGATTTCCATCCCACTTGGAGTGTCCCTTTTCTGTTTTATTGGATATTATACACCTAAATGATATTCCTTTCTTAAATAAGTAAACTTAATGCTCCAATGATTCTACTGTAGCCTTAGATATATCAGAAACAAGCTTGGCTACTAATGTTACTACTCTCGAAGTCAATAATTTGAGGTCTCAAAATCACACTCTCCTTCCATCAAAGAAATATAAAATCACACTCTCCTATTGGAATGGAGGTTCCTATTTGTTTTGAGAAAAACTGAAAATATTTGACATGGGCTTAACCATAATCTTCATATATGCTGGTGGTATGTCTGCTGATAGTTTCATGTGTAGCAAGAGCCATGTTGTTGCTTGAAAATAGTTGAATTACAAGGACTGGCCCTGCTTGAAATACAAATGGGGTTACGTGATGGACACTTGTGTTAGGCCAGTGATATCCATATAGAGACAATGTAACACTACTGGAGCATTGAACGCATATTTTTTTATAAGGATGGACTTATGTTGTGTATGCATCTTGGAGAATCAATTACTCCCTCTATCCCCAAAAAAGATTCCCTATTTGACAACTTGTTCCTGCTGTGCCATGCGTTCAAGGATTGCTGTGATGTCGCCGGTGTTTCCCCCATCGTTAGCCATCACTTCGTCAGAGAACCCTAAGATCGTCCGATTTCTGATACCAACTGATGTAAAGTAAACGCAGCGGAATAGTAACCAAGGCTTGATCGAAATCAAAACCTTCTGCAAGGAATCGCAATTCCTTAGGTAACAAGAACTTCCAAAGAAGATCTTCTGCAAGCCAATAAAATTGACCAAGGGTTTTGCAAGATGCAAACTGAAATTCAATTGATAAAAAGTCTAATGTTTTCAAGACTCTCAAACAAATATAAATACTCCCACACAACCCTAAAACAACTTGGAAAAGGAAAAGACAAAAAACTCAAAATTAAATCGTCAAAACAGGAAATAAAATCCAACGTAATCTCTGAAACCGCATTCAACACGAGTCGTGACTTCCGTCACGAGTCGTCCCTCGGCTTATCATTCGTGGTACGAGGCGTGCCAAAAAAATTCACTCGTGCTGCTTCCTGGAACGAGTCGTGCTCCCAAGCACGAGTCGTGCCCCTTCCCATTCAGCAGCACGTTTTCCAGAATCCTCCCTTGGTTGCTGTCCCGTCCCGATCCGCCTTAAGACAACCCCACGTACACGACATCACTCGGTCCCTACGTCCCACCTCAATGAAGACTAATTTCCTTTTTTCGTCCGTCCCAAATCAATGAGGACTCCCCAAAATGGCAAAGTTTTTATATTCAATATGACTCACTTGTTATACTCACAACAACAATCCACTTACTATTCCTCCCACTCATTTTCTCTCTTACTTTACTTTTCATACTCACAACACCTCCTCCCACTCAATTTTTCTCCTATTTTTCCTTAAATCTTGTGCCAAAAAATTTGGTCCTCATTGAGATGGGACGGAGGGAGTATAATTTTTATTTCTTCAAACGATATCGACTGCAAGGTCTCATATAAATTTTCATCCTAAGTTATTCTTTCCATTTGTTATCTTTCCATGAGGGAGACGACCGTAAATTTCCAGGTTGTAGTTGGCACATGACTACCGAATCTTTGTTTTCTAATCATCATGAGTTGCTAGTAGATTCATGTTTATGTCTATATAGTAATTGCGCCTTGGTACATGTGTGCGTGTATAATATATCATTATGTTTGAACATTTATTTGTTTTTGTGAAACTCATTTGCTTAGTGTGTGGGCTTGTTCTGGTTCCTTAGATATTTGTATGCAGGTCATATGTTTGCCCTAGCGTGTGGGCTTGTTTTGGTTCCTTAGATATTTGTATTCAGGTCATATGTCGCTAATCCTTGACTACCCTTTCTACTAATCCACTTGTGTCTTCATGGGCACAAGTGGGGCCTCTAAAAACATTTCCAAATGTTAGAAGTAGCTATATATCTTAAAACATATTTAAATTTGACCTTGCTTTTAGTTCATGTTACGTCATTTTGATTTTCTCTATCTTACAAGTATGCTCTTTGTTGAAGTTCAATGCATAAGTCTGCTAATTTGGGTAAAGCATGTTTTTGCCAACATTATTAACAGAGAAAACTGTGATGAAGTCTGACATTCTACGAGAAAGATGTTAGCTTGATCTGTAGGCTCAAGAAAAATTAGTTCCACTGTACATTTTTATCCTTACTCCAGTTTTGACCATATTCATTGCTACTTTGAGCAGCTAACCAGTGTGCTTACTAATATGATGCCTTTGATCTGTTGGCTCAAAGCTCTCACTCCATCTTGGTGGAAGGGGTCGGATCAATAGACTCAAACCTCGTTACTTCTTTCTTTTAAGAATTTTAATAATCAGTTTTGTTTACGTTATGATCAGTATGGATGGGCTTTGCATTTTCATAGGATTCGCAAGTTTAGGTGGATGAAAGGACCAATTTAGGTTATCCACATCATGGGGATGGTTATTCCTCACTATTAGAGAGATGATAAGTGCTAAAGAAAAGGTCGAGAAACCCAAGGTTTTAGGAATCTGGACATGTCAAGAGTGTCAAAAAAGCTGGTTATTTTTCGGTCACTTGGAGCGGCTGTCTCAGGCATCTGTGTTTCCTCTTGATTTTAATCTTGTCTACCATATGAAAACAGGCATTTTGGGAACATTTACTGATTAGAGCTAGTTTATTATGCAGTTGGAATCGAGAAAACCCTGCTCCAGAGGCATTAGAATCCAATGTAAATTCAGTGATCATCATTTACAGGGCATATAAGAGGAAAGACAAGGTCATAGGCTGCTAAGCCTGCTATTGCCCAAATCTTTAAGACTGAGAGTTGCCAATAAGTTTTGGAAATGTCAATGGAATAGCGTATCTTTCAAGCAAATGCCTACCAACTTTAAAGGCATTGGACCTAATGATTTTTAATCTGAGGGTTTACATCCTTCATAATGGTTTGTCAACAACATCTTTATTAAGGATGTCAGCTTCACTTTCTGTTCTATAGTTCCATTTAGTGTTTGCAACAGGCCTACATTAGAGGATGCATGACTGACAAGTTTAGGGAATACATTTTATTAATTGATTTCCTTCCAAAAACATTTCTTTCTTTAAGTGGAGATGGCTAATTCATTTATTTTTCCATGTAATGTTCTGAGGAATGTTCAATCACCATTATATAACAGGCATGAAGGGAAAAGTTTCTTACCCTCTAGAAGTGCTTCGCAGACTTCGTCCCTTGTCACATTCAGTGCTCGTAAGAGTATTGCTATGTTCTGCGACTTCTTTGGATCCAATACTCTGTTTTCCTGTTCAACAGGAGGGAGAACCGAGCGTCGAGTCTCCTCTTTCTTAACAGAAGCCGCAGAGTTAAATCCAAAAAGAGACTCCATCATGTCCTCGTTCAATCTGAAATAAAGTAGAAACATCTCTATATTAGACATTTTACTTGCGAGTAAGTTCTAAACAAGTCCTCATGCATACTTACTGGAACGAGCTTGATTTTAGCTGGTCCCACACAGTCGCTCTGTCTGAAGTTGCTCGCACTTTGTCCCAGTGCAGAGGCTTCAACTTTGGTTTTGGATCATTGGTATCATCAGCACCATCAGCACCATCAATCCCATTTGAGGAATTGATTCCTTTGTTCACTTCCTCAGCTGGTTTCAGTTTCACAATTCCCGGTATTGGTTTAGGAATAATATTCATTAATCGTGGCGATACTGATGATTGGGAACTCCGGTGACTGGTCTTTGATTCTGCTGAAAATCCTAACTTTGGTGGTGTTGATAATGGAGGCGGAGGTGGGGGTGGTGGTGGCGGTGGAGGAGGCGGTGGTGGCTGCGGTGTCTGAGGATAAGTGGCCGGAGGAGGTTGTGTGGTTAATGCCACTGCATATTTTGTATCTGGGGAAGAAGAAACAGAAAGCCTCGACCTGGGTGAAGTTCTTTTTGAATGGGGAACAGGACTAGTTGATCGTCGAGCTTCAGTTCTTGATTGAACCATTAAGCTAGAATCCTTGCTCGACCGACTTTTATGGCCACTGTGACTATAATACCCTTCCTCAACACTCGCAGAGGAGCCATGTGGTGTGTAAAAATCATGACTTTCCTCATCTGACGATGACATAGCTGGCGGTGAATTGTTGGTTGGAGGAATTGGTGGCTTAGTCAATGGTGGGAGCGGCTGAAGATCAGGGCTCGGCCTGTAACGTTCAGATCTTTTAACTGAGTTCAATTTATGATAAGGCGATCCGTTAGCTCCTCCGTTAGTCTCGTTAACTGTTCTTGGTGGCTCAACCGTCCCAATGTAGAGGAATGTGGATGGTGGCATTCTTGATTCATCGTTAGTATTTCTTTCAGGATTACCTCCAACAAGCTTTTGTGAATCTCTTGAGTGCTTTGCCTTATGCTTGTATAGGAAGAATGCTAATCCAGATAACATTCCCAGTGTTACAATTCCAACTGATATTACAATTGCAACTTTCTTGGCAGGTTTTGCTGGCTGTGCTGCAATTGGATTTGATACAGCGGTGGTGCTGGCGGATGATGGTGGTGGTGGTGGTGATTGGGTTGCTGGAATTGGTGTCGGTGTCTGCCCATTGGGGACTTCTGGGAAGAATGGCTGGTCTGGGCCGGGAAAAACTGCGGTGGCCGGTGGTGGCGGTGGCAGCGGTGGTGCGGGTGGTGGTGATGAACCTTCTGGGAACAGGGGCTGATGAAGAATTCTTCTCAGGTTTGTTGACTTATCAATCAAATCATGAATTCCGGGAACTGCTGCTGCTGCTGTAGGGTGGTGGGCAACTGGAAATGTGAGCAATGATGTAAGGAAAAAGAAGGTCAGTTTATGATGAGCTTTCATGGTTTTCTTTGTATTTGGGCTTCTGTTTTGTTGTTTTCTTCTACCCAATTCATTTCTGGCTTTGTTCTTGAAGTGTTTGTTCTTTTCCCCTCTCTCTCTCTCTCTTCTTTTTTTTCTCAAACACACAGTTGGAAAGGTAAGAGTAGAGAGAGAAAACAGTGGACTGGGTTTAAAGAAAAAGGGAAGCGTCTCTGTGCTGCAAGCCTGCAAGATCTGGATGCTCTTGGTTTTGGGTGACGTCAGCAGGTACTGCACTTTTGTTGCGCTTTTTAAATACGCTGTCCGTCTCTCGTAGATCGTTTGTCAAAGTTTGGTAGTAAGAAATGTTATTTAAACATTTAATTATTTAATAATTCAAAAAAAATATTTTAATATAAAAATGCAACAATTACCTTAAAACAAAAAAATATTTACTATTATGAGACGGAAGGTTATTGATTAATTTAATTATTTTATCACTATGATATTAATAAAAATATTCTTTGTCGAGATTGTTTTTTTTTGGAGATTTCTTACATCTTGGCAGTCAGAATCTTCTTTAGAGTATTATATTTTATTCAAAAAAATAAAATAAAATGGACGATAATGGCCATGCTTTACTGAGATTAAAAGCATCACGTTAGAGTCATTTCCCGTTCAATTATTTATGTATTTATACAGCAAATTCCCTAGTGACGGAGACGTGGGGAAGGAGGACATATTATTCTTTCGTGGTTAAATCTTCTTTCAATTTGCTCCATTCCTTTTTTATTAAATTTGAGTTTACTTTTAAATTAAATTTGGGGTTGAAATGTCTACGTCTCAGAGTCATAGACTAATGCCCATTGTGCCAGTCACTGTCTTTTATTTACTACTGTATATACGTGGAAATTTGATCGTTAGTTGGCCCCACTAGAGATATCAAAGTTTCCGAATGGATCCACGTCCACTCGTAACTTTTACGGCTGTTGGTCGAAGTCTATACTGTACTCTCTAAGTTCCGTTACAAAACACATAAAATACATTTTGTATAAAACTTAAGAAAAGTACCCCATTTCGTCCGGTATAAAATTTTACAAATAGGTTTTGCACGAGAATTAAGAAATACTGTAAGTGATATAAGTGTTGTGAGTATAAAAAGTGAGGTATGAAAGAGAAAGTGAGATAGAGAATAGTAAGTTGATTGATGTTGTTAGTATAAAAGTAAAGTATGAGAGAAATACTCCCTCCGTCCCTAAAAGATTGTCCTGTTGTACATTTTGCAATTATTAAGGAAGAGCTTCACCTTCTTGTATCTTAATAGATTTGCACTAACATTCATGCCTAAGTTTAGAAATGGGACATACTTTTTGAGACAAGTCAAAATGGCAAATGGGACAATCTTTCAGGGACGGAGGGAGTAGTAAAGATTCTTTGTTATTTTAGGTGAGTGAAATATTATATAGAATGCCCAAAATGACAAAAGTGAAAATTTACACGGGATGGAGGGAGGGAGTATATAATTGAATAAGTGTTGTAAGTATAAAAAGTGAGTAGAAAAAAGAAAGTGAGTAAGAAATAGTAAGTGAATAGTTGATGTAAGTATAACAAATGGGTCAAATTAATAAACAAATACTCCCTCCGTCCCAATTTAAATGTCTCATTGATCGAAAATTGACAAATTTGACTTAGACATAAATGCAAATCTAATCATCCTATTGAAATTTTAAAAATTGTTATTGATAAATAAATAATGAGACGGAGGTAGTATATAAAAAACTTTTATTTTTTGAGCTTGTGTAATTTGTAATAAAACACCAAAATGAGATTTTTATACCTTTATAATGAGACAGAGGAAGTAGTAGTGGATTGTACCAAAGAACGGGGTAGCTGGGAAACAAATTTTCGAGGCCAATTTTGTTCCGGAAACAATAAAATTAAATTAAAAATTTTAAAAATTATTCCATCTTATTTTTCAAAGTTTGTTTTTATGTTTTATTTTTAGAAATAGATTTTACTTTTAAACACATTTGCAAGTCGAAAACGATTCAAATCATGCTTAGTCCAGCAATAGGTTGATCCCTAGCAAAAGTGACCTTAAACCACGAACAAACGACTAGCCGGGTTGGTATACAGCTAATACCCTACGGCGTGATGATGAGATATAGTGTTATGAGTTTATATAAAATTGTATTTGAACGACTTAATCTCAAAATAGCAAAAAATACATTACCTTTTAACGTAGAAAGTTGCCTGGTATATATAGTGACGTTTTGGGATCATTATTAATCCCTAAAATAATAGAGATGTTGTTGTCTTAACTGTGTCTACGAGAATGTAGGAGGCGGTTACATATAACGACGTGTATGGACGCACGTGTTGGTTTATCGAGGTCGCCTGAATATTCGAGGTCGATCTGACTCTTTGCCTTGACTTTATATATGGATTATATGAATGGTCGTATGTCGTACAAAGCTGGATCGGGCAGAAAGATGGTCTGGCAATGAGATAGGTCGACTGACCTTATGTTGGTGGACCGTGGGTGCAGTGACAACTGGATTGGCCCAATTGATAAACGTTGGACTTCAATCATTGTGTCTAGCCCGTCACTTTTATTTAAAATGATTTTTTTTTTTACCCAACTGATGTGAATACGCAGCGGAAGTAATCAAGGAACGATCGAAATCGAATCCTTCTGCAAGGAACCCGAAGAATTCCCCAAAAGATAAACTAAGAACTCCGAAAAAGAACTTAGAGAATTAAGAGAAAATCTCTTTGAATAAAATTAATAATAATAAGAGTTGTTCTTCCAAAATAAAAGTTTAAAAGTATTTATACTAAACCCTAATCAGCAATTAAATAAGTTCCCAAAATAAATAAAACATCCCAAAAACAAAAGAGTTTACTTAAATAACTCAATCACGGTCCAGTACTCCGCAATCAGCGTGGCCGCCGTCTTCCCTAGCGCGTTCGCGCTTCCTTCCAGAGAATTATGCACCCGCGAAATCACTTCCAGCGCGGTCGCCCTTCAACGCTGCGCGACCGCCCTCACTTCCAGATAATTTTGCGTCTTGGTTCTTCACACCAGCGCGGTCGCCCTCAAGCTTAGCGCGGCCGCCCTCCCGTGCAGACAATTCACGACCTACGCCACTCTGATACGCATCAATCGGGCAGAAAGATGGTCTGGCAATGAGATAGGTCGACTGACCTTATGTTGGTGGACCGTGGGAGCAGTGACAACTGGATTGGCCCAATTGATAAACGTTGGACTTCAATCATTGTGTCTAGCCCGTCACTTTTATTTAAAATGATTTTTTTTTTACTCAACCGGGGTGGGGTGGCAGGAGGTGGTGAGTGGATTTGGGGAGGAGTTTTTAAAAATAAATTTAAAATGATTTTTTTTTTTACTTGGTGGGGTGGGGGTGGGTGGCAGGGGGTGGTGATGGTGAAGGGGTAGGGGTGGTTGATGTGGGGTCATGGATAACGTGGGTGTGTGTGTGTGTATGTGAGGGTGTTATCATTTTTCGGAAAATGTTTTACTTAGGAAAAATTCGTAAATTATTTTACAAAAAAGGTGGGAAACATATTTTTCGGAAAATATTTTTCCCATTTTTCAGTGCTAAACAAACACCGAAAAAAAAACATTTTTCCCCAAACAAACGAAACGGAGCCTAACTTTGACATTAAGGTGTAAGCGTGAATTAGATTTAATAACTTTGAAATAATGAATATATATATATATATATATATATATATATATATATACTCCCTCCGCCCAATAATAAGTTTACCATTTTGGCCCCGACACGCAAATTAAGGAAATTGGTGAGTGGAGAAAATGTTGCGAGTGTAATAGTAAAATAGGAGAGAGAATGAGTGGGTGAAATAGTAAAGATTCTTTGCCATTTTAGGAAAGGTGAAGGTTTTTAAGCGGACACTTCGTTTTTGACAAAAAAAATGAAGTTATTAATGGGACGAAAGGAATATATATATATATATATATATATACTCCCTCCGTCCCGCCCGACTTAGAATTTTTTGAAATGGCACGGGGATTAAGGAAAAGGTAAATGTTGTGAGTGTAATTTAAAAATAGGAGAGAGAATGAGTGGAGGGAATAGTAAATTATAATGGTGTTGTGAGTATTAAAATAATGTAGGAGAGAGAATGAGTGGAGAGAATAGTGATTTAAGGTTTCCATTTTGGGCCGTCCTAAGTCGGATGGGACGCCCAAAATGACAAAAAATCCTAAATCGACAGGGACGGAGGGAGTATATACTGTATATTGTAATGTACATTTATGCAGAAATAGAGGGAGTATATTTATATAGTGAAAGGCAAGCACGTAAGTGGTGGGCATATGCTTTTCTTTTCTGACCTTTTCCTTTCATGAATTTCCGCTTAGGACCACAATATACTATGGTGGATTGGAAATTCTAAAGACATACTCCCTCCGTCCCGCTAATATTAGCACACTTTCCTTTTTGGGCGTCCCGCTAATATCCGCACACTCCCAAAAAGGAAACTTTATATTAATAAAATATTCACTCAACCCCACTCATTCTCTCTCCTACATTATTTTAATACTCACAACACCATTATAATTTATTACACCCTCCACTCATTCTCTCTCCACTCATTCTTTTACACTCACAACATTTTATTAAAATATTATATTCCTTAATTCCCGCGCAAACAGTGTTTGTGCTAATATTAGCGGGACGGAGGGAGTAGTTATTATTTATTTTTAAAATTCTCTTTTATTAGTATTTCCTTAGTCATTGAATGAGTGAATTATTTTATTTTTCAAACTAAACATTGCATTTTAAAAATAATTACTCGTCAATTGTAATATTTATTTTGGAATATACTGAGTATATATATACTTCCTCCGTCCCATTAATAACTTCATTTTTTGCCATTTTGGGTGTCCCATTTAAAGCTTCACATTTCCTTTTTTGGCAAAGAATCTTTACTATTTCCTTCACACATTTTCTCTCCTATTTCACTATTACACTCACAACGCTTTTCAAATTTTCTATTTTCTCCACTCATTCTCTCTTCTATTTTACTATTACATTCACAACATTTTCTTCACCCTTAATTTGCGTGCCGGAGCCAAAATGGTGAACTAAATATTGTGACGGAGGGAGTATATTGTATACAGAACGGAGGGGCATTTTATTTTCTTGAAAAGTCAAAAGCAAATACTCATTCAGGGGGGGTTAAACTTTGATGCGTTATTGGAAGAGGCAGCAATCATATACTCCCACAGGCCACTGTTAGAAGAAAAAAATTGACTTTTATTTGAATAAATTTTATTATTTTAAAAGAATGTAAAACTTATTGAATGTAACTGTATTTAGTATTTTTTTTATTTAAAATATTTTTAATTAATTATTCATTTTTAAAGACAAATACACATTTATTACATATTTAATATGAGGATATATTAATAATTTTAACATGTTTTTGTCATTAAATCAAGATAATTAAACTAATTTAATTACCTTTTTTCATACGTGTTAAATTAATTATTATTTTTTTACTTATAATTAAGGCCGGAGGGAGTACCGTAATATGATAGCCTATTAAGTAAGGTTGGGAACTTTACCAACTCAGGTAACTTTAATGTTTAAAGCAAAAGGCTGAAGAGTAATATTTTAGATGGTGTAATCATAGCGCTCTGCTTAAAATTCTCAAGGCTATTTTTAAAATTTACAAGAGCAAAGTAGGTCTCTCTTTGGATCGATAGTTTTCATTATGATTTGTTTTTAATTTTGTGATTAATTTTTTTATAATCTTTTTTTTTTTTAAGCAAGTGATTAATAAGAAATAAATAGGTAGGCGAAAAAAGTGGATTCAATTAAAAAGAAAGTAAAAACCAACAAAAAAAGACCATAAACCACAATTAAAAAAATCATTAATCTAACAGCACCTATTCATTCACGGTCTCAAATGAGATGTATTAAATAGACTCGCTTTTATACGTGATTAGAATATAATATCCCATTCCGTCACATTTGTATGATGGGATCATCCGAAATTGACGACTATATTTACAAGTGCTCCTTTATCTCTCACATAATATATTTTAAAATATTTTATTTAAGTGAGTCGAACCAAGCTAAATCATAATGACCTTGCTAGGAGTAGGATGTCATATTGACCTTGCTAGGATGACGGTGGACGAGACCGAGCTGCCAAACTAAAGAAAGAGAGAATATGAGAACAATAATAATTTTATTTTATTTTTTACGATGTCTCACGCAATAAGACGAAGACGAGAAAAGGGACTGAACCTTTACGTTTATAGAGGGTAAAATCTTACTTTACCACATAATCATTCCCTTTGAAGAAATTAAATAAAAACATATAGTAGTTGCATAGGGTGTTGTCATGATCAGTCTTCTTCCATGTCCATAAGTGAAATAATTTCTATTATGGTCCCATAAAAATCCTTAAAAGTCAGATTACAATAATTACGTTTAAGGCAATCTTAATAAAATAAAATGTGACTGTCGGTGATTATATTGATTGTTTGTTTGTTAGTGCCTTAGTGGGTATCATTATCACCAATTAAAATAAAAACAAATTTTAACCAATTAAATGTATTTTTTTATATATACAAAATAGAAAGCATATTACTAAGGAGTTAGCAATAATTATAAGGACATATGTGGCGAAATTTAGGAATTATTTATATGAAGTAATCAAAACAAATGATTTGCT